>VXCM01005135.1:65860-77229 GCA_014773175.1 Lucifuga dentata
TGTGTGTGTGTGTGTGTGTGTGTGTGTGTGTGTGTGTGTGTGTGTGTGTGTGTGTGTGTGTGTGTGTGTGTGTGTGTGTGTAGAGTATGAGTGGTCTGTGGAAAAGAAGCACATAGACAAAGAGATGCAAGCAAACAAGACAAATTAATAAACTATCTATGACGGCATGTGTATTCCCTGGTCATGGTTTGAGTTTACAGTAAGCAACGCAACTATTAAGTAGCAATTATATATAGTGTTGCAACTTTGGCTTCCTGTGACCTTATCATTAATCATCTGTGAATAGAACTTTTAAAAATATCTAATGTTGGTATATGAGAAAACCAGAACATGTTAACTTCACAAAGATGGTATGTGGGCTGATATTAAAACCCAGGACCTTGTTGTTGCGAGTTGCAAGTGGCAAACGCTGAGTCAGTAAAGATATGATCAATTGGCATCAGTACTTTTTTTTCTTTTCAGTGCTTGTCTTTGGAATTGCAAGACAACAATGCTGAGTTTTTGCAGCAGAAAAAAAAATGCAGCGTAAATTGTCAATCTGCAAAGTGGAGGAAAGCATATTTTAGAGGCATTTGAGTTCTTGTTAAAGGGCCATACCAGTGATTTTGCATGTTTAAGCCCAGCAAATACAGTCCGCAAACAGTCCGCGTACATGTTACATTCCAAAACATAAAACCGTATTTTAGAGTTTTCCTATTATTTTGCCAAATCCCCTAATCTTTCAAAATATAATCATCAGCTACTTCCACCTTATTCAAAGTTTCAAAAAATTCAAAGTTTGCCTGCTAACAGGCAGTAAAAGCTGTCTTCTCCAGGGGCTATATTTTCTGGTGGAGAAATACATTTTCATCTGTGCAGCTTCATGTTGGATCTTTTAAATTAAGTAACTTTGACACAAAATAAGAACAACATTTGGTTCACTGTGGTGGGTTACCTATCTCAAGCAGTGTACTGGAATGAACTTAAACCAATGAGAGTCTGTAAGGTAGAAAAAATAAATCTAAAATTTACTGCTTCAGTAATATGCCTTGAAAAAATGGTTAGCAATAATGTTAAGTGTATGCAGATTTTATTTATTGGGCTCAAACTTGCAAAAATCACTGGTATGCTCATTTAAGTGACTGACCTTGACCCATTTTGTTCCAATATGAGGTAACTTTCACCAGCTGATGACCCAAAGTTCTGCAATCCCAGAAAAAAAACAACAAACAAACAAAAACAAACAAACAAACAAACAAACAAACAAAAAAAAAAAAAAANAAAAAAAAAAAAAAACACAGATACTGTTTTAAGAGTAATCAGTCAATTTAATTGATGGTGGTGGAAACAATAGCAACTCGCCCAGCAGCTAATAGAGTTCATCCCTTGCCTGTATATTTTTCATAGATGAAAATACATGTAGATAACTGTTTTAAGCTTTTCTATTGTTGACTCCTCCTACTTTATCTCACACTATCCTTCTGTGTATAAATGCAATTTTATCAATGAGGAATGAAAAGCTAAGGCATTTTAATTGGTAAATACATTTTATTTGGGTTTAAACTGTGCTCAGTCATATTAGCATCTCATCCTCATAAATTTTAGATGATAGGAGAGAGTTGTCAAGTTTTCGGTCATTCAGCCTTCATCAGTGTCGCAATTATGCAATACTGATGCCATTTAACACAGAAACAGGTGGATCCATTTAGGATAACAGGTGTTACAACAACTAGTCACACATTTGCATAGCAACCCTCAGCAGGAAAGGTGATTCAAGCTGACACATTAAAAAGACTTAACAGCTTATATCGTAAGATTTGCAGCCTTGATGAACACACATAATATCCGTCTTTTAGCGTAATGTCTAAAGATAGAGACAAATGCAGTTTTGTAGTGAACCCAGTCCACGGGAATGCATTTATCTCATGTTTTTAACATAACAAACTCAGAGCACACACGACTGGGACAAAAGGGAGAAGCAGCTAAGATAGAATTTATTGTAAGCAACAAGAAAACAGAAGTTAAACACAGTGGACTATATACTCTGCAGACAGAGTTGTAAGGTAGCAAGTTGTGCCATTGTCAGCTTCTGTATTTGAGCATAGGTATACCATAAAAGCTATTTATTTATTTATTTATATTTTAGGTAACATGTCATTTACAGGGAAATGTGACAGGATGTGGCAAATATGGCATGCCACAACTATAAACCAGCATTTTATCTCTGCAGCACTGCAGGCTTTTATTGGGCTCTGCAGTGAATTTATATTTGAATGTCACTGCTCCAAATTTTGCTGGTGATCTGCTACATTACTATGCACGGATAAAATCTATTCACAACATAAAACAGGAGGCATTTTTACTTTGCAAGTCACAGGTTATTGTCTCTTGTCCATCCTACTTACTATTACAAACAAAAATGCATAACCATAAAAAAGGGGGAGGAGAGGTGAGCTGCAACATTGTGCTTTTTAATTTGTTTATTGCAATTATAGCAAGTTATCATAATTACTCAAACAATGCCAAATCAGTGGCTTATACTAGTAAACACAATCATTGTTTGAGGTTATATCTAATGCAATCATGTACAACTGTCCCACAATAAACCTTGTGTATTTAAAAAATTTGTTGATTACTGCCAATCAACAGTTGTTTCTGTGCAGCTAGTTGAACAACCAATCAGACAGCCAAATAAATTGCACAAGATCTGGGAAGTGGATCTGGGAAATAAATATTTACGAGAAATGAAGAGTGGTGTAAAAATCAAGTTTCAAATCTTTTTTGATTATGTGAAGTCAAGTTTCAAGTCAGCAAATGTTTCTACCCGAGCCAGAGTCGAGTATCACTTGATTCAAGTCAAGACCACACCACTAAAGGGGACAAGATATCAGAATCACCTGTGTGTATTTTGTGTGTGTGTGTGTGTGTGTGTGTGTGGTGCGTGTGAGAAAGTGACAGAGAAAGCAAGAGGGTGATAAAGATGTGAGCATGTGAGAGAGAAAGAGGGAGACGGACAGAGAAGAGAAAGTGGTTGATTGAAGATGTAAGAGCGTGTGTGTGTGTGTGTGTGTGTGTGTGTGTGTGTGTGCAAACACATATTTGGATGTTGAAAAAGTGCAGTATCGAGTGCTTGACTAATGTTTCTTTTATAGACAACATCACAGCAGTGTCGCAAAGACCATTACAATCATGAAAGGCAATAAGACTGACGAGAACATCTAAACATGTTTTTATGACGCTCGTACGTCTTCATAAAACATTGAATGACAGCTTATACAGCCATAAAAAATGAGGGCTAGCAAAGTAAACGACAATCTAGAAGCTTTTAAAGCTTCTAGATTGTTATTAAATGAAAATGGACTCCACTCTGCAACACTATACAATAACTCTGATTAAATGGTGGCGATTTAGTGGCGATCATTTAATAAATGCTGTAATTCACCCATTAAGCTTATGGATGTGTGATATACAGTGAGAGCTCATGCCAGTTTGTGAGTGGGTTTGTGGGTGGATGAGGCTTTCTTAGGCATAATGGCATTTATGCTACTTGGATGTCAATGTGTGTGTGAGTATGTTTTAATAGAGGCTGAATTTCAAGTTGATGGGTCTCTAAACAAGTACAAAGGGTAAGAAGTGACATAATCAGTTTTTTTTTTTTTAGCCTTGGTGAGATAACTGACATTATGTTGATGTTTGTGTGTGTGTGTGTGTGCGTGTGTCATTTCCAAAATATAATGAATACATTTAGCTTAGAGAAGTGCAATTTGTGGGAGATGCTGAATGTATCTACTTATTTAAGTCCAAAAAACAGCATATTAGGATTATCATTTGATGTCTCTAAAGATCTATTTTAAGAAGATTCCTCATATTGATCTTTAGCGCCACCTTCAGTCAGTGCACACTGGGAAGATCAGAATGTGCAGTTTGACCTTTTATGATCTTCCAGATTTTTGCTTTTTTTTTTTTTTTTNTTTTTTTTTTTTTTTGGTGATGATCAAAATTAACCCTTTAGCATGATTGCAAACTCAGTGACATCACATTTAATTCTGTCATGAAATGAGTTTATGTCATGAAAATATTTAGTATTTCAACTTAACAATAAATCACATACAAACTGTCTTACATGCAACATGTACTTCATGTTTCAGCATTCATTGTGATATCCAAATGTTCAAAGAAAACAACTCAAATTAAAATTACTATGAAATTAAGTAAGCTATGCTAGCTATACCTCACTACCCATATGGAAAGAAAATTAATTTTAATATTATAAAGATGCATTACAAAATACTGCACATTGTCCATGGAATCATGAATCTCATACAAGACAATTTTCTTTGTCTTTCAAGATAAACACTTTGAAAAGGTTTCAGACATATGACGTATTACATTCTGAACGTAACCACATCATTTTACACTTACAGTGCAGTATCTTTAATATACTGGTTTAATAAATGTGTTGTGTGACTGTGCCTATAAGTGCTGCTTACACTCTCTCTCAAACAAAAGTATGTGAGCTTCATCACAGATAACATGACCAAAATACACTGTAAGAGTGAGCAGTAAAGTTTGATAGAAATAAAAACACGAGATTGTTTTAAATTGATTTTACAGTTTTATTGAAAATGTAGAAGAGCCTCTCAGTCCTCAGTCTGGGTGAAGCAGCCAAACAGCATCTTGATCACACAAGTAAAGAACCTCCTGACTATTTTGGTAGCTGTGGCCTCAGCAAATGAAGCAAAAAGTATGGTAAGATGATAGTTAACTGCACTTAGAAATAGCAGACAGGTTATAAAGCAGAAGAAAAGTTGCATTTGTTTTACTTCTCTTCTTGATGACCGATGCTCCGCTGTCTGATTCAGAGGCAGAAGGAGAGCTATTGGTCAACAAAAGCATCAGCAGATGAAACACTGAGAGCAGAGTTCCCAGTTTCGCTGGCCAAAGCTTCATTGACAACGTCAGTGATGCCGGATGCTATGCCCTGCCAGTCGTCCAGCACAACACTGTCTGAACCTCCGACTGCCGGTTCATCATAGCATAGGTCAGGATCAAGAGTGTTCTCCACATCCTCCAATTGTGTGCAGACCTGTATGGCCTGGAAAGATTTGTTGAAGCTGTGAAAGGTGTAACAATCAATTAGTCAATCAATCAATTAATCCAGCAAGCAAAAGAGAATGCAATAAAGATGTATCGCACTTACTGACTGCTGCTGCCTTCAAAGGACCTCAGATGCTCTATGGAGCTGTCTGATTCAGAGACAGAGTGTTTTCAGACACAGTGCTGTCGACAAAGACATCCATGGACTAAACACAGAGAACAGAGTTCCCAATTTTACTAGGAAAAGCTTCATTCAGGACATCAGCAATGCTGGATGATGTGTCCTGCCAATCCTCAGCATAACAATGTCTAAACATTCGACAGCCGATTCACCATGGTCAGGAGCCTCCTCCAATGGTATGCAGGTTTGGAATGACTTCTCAAAGCTGCAAGAGGAATAACAATCAGTTAGTCAATACATCAATTAATCCAGCAAGCAAAACAGAATGCAGTAAATGTACTGTGTATGTAAATGTACCATGTACTCCTCTGGACTCTAAAGATATAGAGATTACACATTAGAAAATTGTGTTTGGATTTTATGTAAAAATGTTATCTGTCCAGTCAGGTGTCATTACCTTAAATCTCCATGCATGTGTGGTGGCATCCTCATCAAATAAATCCTCAGTTGTTATCCTTCTGCTCGGGAAACTCTCCTCTGGCATACCTAGGGTGTCAGTGATGCTGAAAAGAAAAAAAAAAGCACCCCATTAGCCAATACTGTATATCCAGAGTCCACACTGATATGGTGATTTGTCTGTGTTAGAAACCACCAAGGTATCAATGTGAATTACCACATCATACTCAGTACTTCCAGGGTAGAGGTCAAACCCTAGGAAGAGGAATGCTAAGAGACATCCCAGCGACCAGTCTATTGCCTCTGATACTGGGAGTCCTAATATCACCTCTGGAGCCCTGGAAATAAAAGATGAAAACCAGACATGAGCAGTTTAATCAAACTCTCAGGACTAAAAAACATAATACATGCCACCAATGCAGAAAGAGTAAATGATTATAAAAGAATAGATGAACTATCCGAGAGTTAACATATCATACCTGTAAGGTGCTGGCTGGACCTTGGTTCCAGGTTTGATCACTGAGGCAGGCCTGGCCAAGCTGAAGTCAATGAGCTTGACCTCAAATGGCTGGTCCTGATGATTGACCAGCATGACATTATCAGGTCTAAGGTCAGTGTGCACGTCGCTAAGGCTCTTGAATCCAGCGAAGGCCACCAGCAGCTGCAAGTAGAAAGAGAGGAATAATTATCACATGACATTTCTGAATTTATGTGTTGTTTCAACAGTATGTATTAGATATTTTATCTTAAAAATATGTTGCCATTGTCTGGTCATAGAATAATGAAAGCCACGAGTGTACCTGTTGAGCAATAGGCCGGATCTCGGCAAGGGACAGGTGGGAGCCATTCTGGACTAGATCCCACAGACTCCTATCCAGGAGGTTGAACACCAGGTAGGGTTTCTGGGTGTACTGTAGGTACTCGTAAAACCGAACCAGATTGTACCTGTCTGGATTGAGCTGACAGATCATCTGCAGGATGTAGCACTGAAAAAATAACAATTTTTCTCATTTTTTTTAACACACTTAATGTTATAATATGAAACAGACAAAAAAAAAAGACGTAATCCAAATGAATCATAAGCACAACCATGACAAAGTAAAAAAAAAAATNAAAAAAAAAAGACGTAATCCAAATGAATCATAAGCACAACCATGACAAAGTAAAAAAAAAAATTAAAAAGCATGGATCTTACCTCTCTTCTGGCATCCAGAAAGCAGTTATCTTCAGACGTAAGCATTTTTATGGCCACAGGTATGTTTGTGGCCATTTTTCATTTTCCATAGATACCTTGTCCCTTACAGGTCTTCACAGCCTGTAGCTGGTGGTGCTGCTGGAGATCACAGTGACTTTATCGAGGTTCCGCTCCTCTCCATTCACTATGACCTGCTCTGCCCCCTGATCTTCCTGCATGGTTCCTGTTGATTTCAAAAGAAACCGTGTATCAATAAAAAAAAAAAAATGTGTTAAAAAATGTTTTGACAGGTATGCAAACAACAGCATCTCATCTCACCTCATTGTAATGTAATATTGGATGACCTCTCCTCTTTATACCTTCAACCTTGCATTAATGTTGATATAACAACAATGCTTCCTCAGCAGCTGCATCACCGTCTGGTTTGGGAACTGCAAAGCCTCAGACCGGAAGTCCCTCCAGCAGATAGTGAGAATAGCTGACAAAATCATCCAGGTTCCTCTCCCAGCCATCACAGACATCTTGCACAAACACACCCTCTGCCAGGCCACCTCCATTGTGGCTGACCCCTCCTCTCATGGACTGTTCACCTCCCTGCCATCTGGCAGAAGATACAGTTACAGTCCAACAGTTTCTTCCCCCAGGCAGTGAGACTGCTCATCACTTTGCCTTCTCCCCCTTAGGGAATACTGACACACTCACAACCTCTCACACTGAAACATATAAAAACACACATGCACAGACACACACATACACACACACCTCCATTTGTGACTGTGCATGCACTTTATTTGAGTCTTAAACTCTTTGGACATGCCAAAATGCACAACCCCACTTTATGGAACTTTATGTAATTGCAAACTCTTTGCATAGACTTTTACTTTTACTTCCGTACATTAAACATGTTCTTGTACACTATTCTGTCTATGCTCTTTGTCTTGTTACCACACTTGTTGACTACGTCCTGGAGAAACAGCATTTCATCCTGTCTGTGCACTTTTATATGGATGGTTTGAAAATAAACCTCTGATTAATTGATAAAACATTAATTAACCCCTTTAATTTAAATAAATGCTCTAGCTTCTAGCACTATATGATCAAAACTAATTCTGAAAATCTTCTGAAAATCTCTCACTGTCGATGTGTGGGCCTGAAAGCCCTTTGAGACATTGCACGTAATATTAGGCTATACAAATAAACTTGACTTGACTTGAAAATCCGCATTCCAAAACAAAAATAAATAAATTAAAACTGATGAGAGAAAACACTGTAAGACAAAACAAAATAGCTGTCTTACCTGGTTCCATGCAAGACAGGTATTTTGAAATCTTATGATTCTGTGCATCATGGTTGTAGATATCTCGAAACTGCAACTTTTTGTTTGCTATCCAAATGTGAAATGATGGAAATTTTCTGACTGCTGCTCATCCTAAAGTTTGGTAGTTTGTTGGCCTTAGTAACCACCATTTCCATGGATACAACAATCACTTTTCAAGATAATTTTAAATTCTGCGCAATACTGGTTTTTAAAGACACATGCATAGCAGTGTTATTTCACACTAAATAGATAGATAAAGTCATCATGGTGTCAGGTCTACGCATACCGGTATGTATTTATTAGGTCTTTAATATCTTAATAATTAAATTTCTGTTAATGATGTATGTGATGTATCCATATATTCAAAATTCTATGACAGGAAGTTAAAAAAAAAAAAAAAAAANAAAAAAAAAAAAAAAAAGTAGTGATAGTATTGATCGTCCTTTTAAGTCTTGAAAAAAAATGTGTTGTAAAAACATTGCTTTTTTTTCTCCCATGCACATATTTTTATTTGGAACATATAAACCACCATACAGTATGTGCCAGCTAAAATATACACAAACATTTTATTGGATTGTAAGATTTATTTGCTACTAAAACCAAATGTTGCTTAAGATAGTCTGCTGTACTTCATAATTGCCATTGTCACCAGGGCACAAGGGGGTGCGACACATATGATGTAATTGCGGTGTTCTGGGCTTCTGCAATGTCAAGTTGATTTTGTAATGTTGGTATTTTGACATGGTGTTTTCTCTATACTGCCCCCTGTTGTTTCTAATATTATTGCTGCGGAGGATGTGGAGGAAGTATAAAATGCCTTCACTCTTCTGTGGAAGTGCATACTGATGTCAACAGCCCCCTTGTGAAAATATAACCAAGGCCTTATTGTGCACATAGCAACAATTTTGTAATTTCTGTCCACAAACACACACACACACACACACACACACACGCAGAGAGGGAGAGAGAGAGTGAGAAGGAGGAAGAGGCCCTCCTAGACATCTCATTGGAGTTTGGATCATTGAAATTCCTCAGCAGTTATTACACGCTCTTGTGGCTGAAGCCTCCAACCCCCCTTTAACCAGAGTCCTAAGAGACAGACCATCAATCAAAATCTTCCTTGTGTGTGTGTATGTTTCTCCCACTGGCTTTCAATGTCACTCACACACCAGTACACCTTTTCTCACACCTGTACTATCTCTAATATTTTCAGTTATTTTCTCATTGTCAGTTTTACCGTTGCTTTCACTTACAACCCATTCATCCCATCCCTAAAGTTTTAAACACACACAGAGTGTTTGTTGTTGTTGTATTTTCATTTTTTTTAATTTTTAATTTTTTTTTTTTTTTTTTTTTTTTTTTTTTGTTTGTTTTTTGCAGGGTTACAATTTATACTACAGGATGAACTGAGGGGGACTCAACATTACTAGTTAGGCTAAGATGATCTGCTAGTGTGAAGTTATCAACGAAAGAATACACCAGGTTTTGGGAGACTACATATGGATATGGTCGCTCGCTCACCTGAATCTACTGTGGCCTTAAGGTTCAAAAATGCTATTACTCCAGAAAACACATTTCAAAAAGTCATCATCCAAACTGAATTAATGAGTCTTCTGCTTGTATTTGTAACTGGTTTGGTTTAGTTTTAATTAGTTTTTTTCCCCCAACCCCTAAACACCACCTCACTTTTCCTCCACAGATGAAGACAAAGCTAAAGCTTTTGAACAATGTGAAATCCTCAAAATTCATAGCTGCCATGCTGTTACTAAATACTGCAGAAGAATGTGTTAACTGGTGCGCTGAGAGAGCTGCTTCCTAATCAACTTTGTCACAAATTTGCAGACAATATTTATCACCCCTGATAACTCTCACTGGTGTAAAAGTTGAAAATTGAAAAAAAAAAAAAAAAAAAAAAAAAAATCTTGTGCAGGTGAAAGATATAAATATTTGGATGCTGACAATACAGGCTTAGTAGCAGCTAAACTGACTACAATGAATTCACCGTAATAGAGTGTAGCTGCTGATAAGAAGCATCACATCAGTCAGTCCAGAAAGAATAAATAATTTATCCAGCTGAAAATTTTATATCTTTTGAGTATATTCATCTGACCCCTCAGCTTTAATTTTTAAGACTAAAACATTTCATTGTTCAGTTATGTACCTTATCTACTTGAGTATAAGCCAATTTTTTTTTTTTTTTTTTTACCAAATTTCACAACAAATCGGGGATCGGCTTACAGTCGAGTAATTCAAATCAGATCAAAATTTCCAGGGTTGGACATACTACCAATTACCACTATCCATGGAAAATAGTTTAAATCATCATGAGATATTTCCTGACAAAACATCTTATCCAGCACATTATGCGGGAGGCCAGTAAGCCTAACGTAATCAGCTGCTGAAATAAATAATGTTTACCGGTACCGGTGTTAGAGCCATTTCTTGGTTAATTATCAAATGTTTAAAATATTTAATTTGGTAAAAGTGAAGTCAAATAAGTTATTATGTTTTAATATGCTGATTGATCAGAGCCGGCTCCATGAAGTGCCGGCTATGATCCGCTATGATACGTACCGGCTCCGTCACGGAGGATCTGCACTCAGCTGGAGGAAAGGGGCAGCAGTATAGTTATTTACCTCACCTCACCTCATGTTTTGTTATTTTGATTTTGAAAATAAATAATCTACAAAAAGAACAAGAGTGTGATGTTATCATTCCGGTGTGCGTCAGGAAGAGAAGCCCGTTAAAGCGATGAAGTTTTAAAACAGCCACGACCCGTACATGGATTATTTTCAGAAAATCACAGGAATACTATGACAATACTCAGGAAAACAGGTAATTTACTAAACAAATAAATTGATGGAACAACAGACCACATCGACTCAGGTACAGGATAATTACTGAAAACACATAATGGGTGAGATTCTTAAAAAAAAAAAAATATATATATATATAAATAAATAAAACTCACCATAATTACACAGCTAAATATGCTAAATAAGCGCCGTAATAATTAAAGCTCATTTGTAAAGCTTTCCTTACCTTCATCAGTGCATTGGCAATTCAGAAGAGGAAGAGGAGTCTAGAAAACTTAATGTCAGCTAATGTTATGTAATCAGCTGTTTATGGTACCAGTACGTGAATTATTTTCAGAAAATCACAGAAATTCTATGACAATACCCAGAGGAAAAAAAAAAAAAAAA
>VXCM01005135.1:77265-87598 GCA_014773175.1 Lucifuga dentata
GGGGGGGGGGGTGTCGGCTTATAGTCAAGATCGGCTTATAGTCCAGTAATACAATAATAATAAGAATAATTTCATTTATACAGCACCTTTCTAAAACAAACTTACAAGGTGCTTCACAGAGCAGACAAAAAAAAAAAAAAAAAANAAAAAAAAAAAAAAAAGATGAATATATGATGATATGCAATAACTCCATGTGCATAAAACAAATCTGCAAATATTTGGAGTGTAACAACAAGAATGCATAAGAAAAAGCTAACAGTTGTCTGCTTTGGCTGATGGATACTTGTATATAAATTCTATCATGGTATAAATCATATAAGAGTGTTACGCTTGGCTCTATATAGAGAAATAGAGAAATTTTATATAGAAAAATATATAGAAAGAAAATCTGCATTTAGTATAAATAGTCTTACACAGATGTCCAGTACCACTGCAAAATTCCCTAAAGCTCAAAGATGGGGAATTAAGATTTTAATTGTCTTTGGCATCTGCAATCTGAGTACACTCTCAAATCTAAATTTACCTTCTTTTCTCCAAAAGATGACCTAAGTCAACTTTACAGTATGCTAAGTCTACAGAGAAGCTTTTATTTTTTAAGCAGACAGACTGGTAGAGATACTCTGAGGAAAAGAGAGGAATATCTTGCGTCTTTGTCATTTTCAGCCTCTTGCATCATATTTTCACATTTTATGCTTTTTAGGTCTCTCTGTGTTTACTCAAGTAAGTCACGAAGAGGTGAGCACTAATGTCTGTTGCCCAGCTTTGCTAAGTAATGTAAAAGTACACTTTCAGCGGACTTTCAGAGCTTTCTTTATACTAGTAATTTTGGAACAAGTAATGTATATCATTCATAAGTGTCATTCATATGCTTAGTCGTAGTCATCATTTGGGCCATATCCCAAGCAAAACTATGCCAACACAATGTTGGATTTCAATGCATTTCAAGACAACCTGCTTTTGATGGCTGAAAAGGAGAACTGAGCACATACAACAACACGCTAACCTTCAATATGTTAATCTGATGTTTGGTTGATATTTTAAAACCTTTTCACAACATCTGTTTTAACTTTTTGTGGGTAATCAAAGGTAACGTTAAGCACACAAACCTAGCCAGCTGTCTTATTCTAGGTCAATCAATAGATCAATAGATTACACAACTAATTCAGATCATGTTCAACCATAAACAAGCAGCTCCAGAGTTTTTGTAACTGCATGAGACCAGTTCCTCACAAGGGTCTGTGCATCTTTGTTTCAACCCACACCTGAGTGTGATTGCCATGTTCAGACTTCCCAAAATGAATTATACCAAGGCAGAAAACACAACTGAGTCTGACTCGAACCACATTGGTGAGAAAACCCCCTTAAATCACAGGGCACCAAACTCTGAACAGCTAAACCACTAAAAGCCTTAACCAGAGTACAGCCAACAGAAAAAGTTATGAAATAAATACAAGTCAGTTTTAGTCCACATACACAGGCTCCAAATGCAATGTGTATTTCTGTGGGTGTGTGTGTATGTGTATGTGTAGGAATGTATGCATATTTATGTGCGTATACTTTGTGATCAGGGAGGATTGATTACTTAGCTTGGCAGGTCATCTGTTCAACCAAGTAAGAGTTTGTGTGTATTCGTGTATGTCAACATATTCTTCCAGTCATCTATTACTAAGATTGATTCTCAACTCACTGAACACAGACAAACAAAACAACTAAATGGCTCTGTAATCTCCAGGTTGATATACATATTGACATTATTTTCATATCGCCTCATTGCTGGCCTGCTAAAATTAATATCTGAGGCAGGAATTTCAGGAGCTCAACGTACAAACACAAAGAGGCATTTGATGTTTGTTGTTATTAGATGTCAGTGCTTGAATAAACACAATTCAGTGGTAAATGCCACGACATTTACATATTAATTATGATGTATATAGCTGCACTGTGAGCATTTCACAGGTTTGGAAACAGGCAAGAAGAGGCAGGTAACCAGACAGAAAAAACAGACTCATTCAAACAAACACATTGACTCTGAAAGACATTAACAACACTGATGGACAGTAGGACAGATATGTGCACAAATACACTTTCATAACCTTCATCAAACAAACAGGTCATCATTATCCCTAAAAACCTCTTAATGAGATCAATTTAACCACCCACTTTCCACTCACCACCAGCCTTTTTTACATACTCCATCCACACACACCGTTGCCTAGCAACTCTTTGATTGGACATTCAGCATTACATTTTCTCACAACAACAGATCAAGGGACATCTCATTAAAACCAGACAATAGTCTTATTTGTCTAACTGATGAGAGAGCTACACAACCTGGCTGCTATTATTGCTGATCATAATGTACAGAGTTGAACCTTGGTGGCTTAGAAATCCAGTTGACCAGAGGAAATGTAAAAATGAAAGAAACTAGTGGCTGAGGACAGTCTGTCTCTGTACAGCTGAAAATGAATACAACTCAGATTCTGTCTCAAGAGTGACCATAATATGAAATCTCATTTTAACTGCCGTGGACATCTCTCTTTCCTTCTCTCTCTTTTTCTGATTTTCCTTTCCAGGTTTTTCCCTCATACACAGATGCACATTTTGTCATGTAATAAGAGCTACAATAGGCTTGTAGACAGCTATTCAGGCTATTATTTAGAGATTTCCACAGGTATTATTTGGAGCACTTACTCTAAAGCTGACATCACATGGATTTTACCCATTAAAACACAATAATCTCACAAAACCAGACTGTCATAATTCTCTGGTGTGGGTATGCCTCCTCAGATGAGTCCATTTTTTTTATACCAAAACTAATTCTAAGCATAAATTCCACTGTAGCTCTTGAAACCAGATAATACTGTGTCTACACAAAGTGCAGTCTACTTAATAAATGAGAAATTCAGAATGATGAACCAAATTGACAAATGCTTCCCTAGATTTTGTTTATGGAAGGAGCAGAGTTAGGATATGTTGTCTCCTGTTGGCAAAAACTGCTGATTCAGTTCCTAGCCAACGAGGGTGGCAGGCGTAGGATGTTTTCTTGGTCCTCATAGTTGAATTAATAAGAGCATGGTGCTAACGTTGCCAGAGTTGTGGGTCTGTCTCCCACTGTGGCGCCATACATGCTACAAATGGACAAAGTGAGCAAATGGATAAACACTTTCACCAAATGGCAATTATTAAGCCTCTGACATCTGCCAGACTCAGTGGACAAAAGCAGCATATAAGCCAGCAGGCCATATAAAGGGGGTACATGTAAACCAGCACTGGAAAACTTGGGGTGCTGACAAATACACCCCTGAAAGCATCATAAAGGTGGGGCTATATCAAAAAAAAAAAAAAAAAAAAAAACATAAATCGAAGACAAATTACAATGTTTAACAAATTTTAAGAGGCAGTATGTCCCTATTTTCATTTACTATTTTCAAAACTTTACAATGCTTTAATGTGCACAAATTACAAATTACATTGATCCACTTCTCTCTCTTGCTGTAGCACTGCTGTGCATACTGAGTGAAAACGTGCTGGTTCAGGTATGTTCCTCGATTCGGCTGTAAAACTCCCATCGGGACTCAGCTTACACACGGGCATGCAGGTCAGTTGGAAATTCTGTTGTATAAGTGTGTGTGTATGTGTGTGTGTGTGGTTCTGTCTTATTTCATGCACACATTTTTATCTGTGAATTTTTCTTTTGCATGTTTTCAGGAATATGCAAGTCATGTATTGGTGTCTGCATTCTTCACTGTGGAGTATGCAGGTACTATTTGTGTGAGCCTGTGTGTGTGTGTGTGTGTGTGTGTGTTTGCTTTACATACACAATGGCACAATGATGTTTGTGTGTGTATATGTGTGTGTGAGAGAGAGATTGTTGGTGTGTGGTGTTTGTGTGTACATGCATGAGTTTGTTGTATGTGTGAGGGTGCAAGTACGTGTATGTTTGATATGGACAAGGTTTTATATTTTGTTCCTTGTGCCTCAGTGGGTGTGGATGTTTGTTTACATGCCTGTGAATAGTGTCTGTGTGTGTGTGTGTGTGTGTGTGTGTTAAGGTTAATGGTGACTGCTCATGCAAATTTTTGTGTTTGTACATACTGTACAAACACAAAACTCTCTCTCTGCATGTGTGTGTGTGTGTGTGTGTGTGTTGGGGGGGGGCACTTACCTTGACAGCTGGCTACCACCGGAAGGCAGGAATTGGCACCTTTGTGGATGAAGCAATTAGACAGAGGCCCATAAAGGCTTACAGAGACAATGCAAGATAAGACTACTAATTAAGTGGACCAAACTGCTGCCATGTATGCTGCAAGCACCACCTTTCTCTTTTCAAACTTCTCCCTTTAAAACTAACCACTCAACCTATTTCAGTGTTTAAATATCTTTAACTTAAATCAATAATTTCCTTTTGAAATTATACATTTTAAATATTTCTTATTTACAATAGCCCAAGAATGTATTTTCAACCCACCTGAGTGAGCACTTCACCCAAATTAATTAATTGTCCAGTGGTATTTTTCATCAATATGTCAAGACCTAAATTTGTAATTTTGGTTTTATGCTATGCTATTTTTATTTTATAGAGAAGATGTGGTTTGTAGCTGTACAGCATAAAGTTTAATCTGTGACGGGTGGAGTTTGGACCCAAATGCAGCACACAGTACAACTCCGACAAGTAAAGTTCTTTAATAGAGCTCTCAGTCCAACACAGAGGCAGGCAGAAAAACTGGCAGGACAAAGTGCCTACACTGACACAGTCAAACAAAGAGTCCAAACGCAGAGACTGGAATCGGAGTCGGGGACAGAAGGCAGAAGTGATAACCAGGGGGGCGACGAGCAGAATAGTCCAAGACAGGCCGAGTCGGTAACAGAATGTCAGTCCACAAACAAACGCTGGAGAGTCTTGCATTGAGGATAGCTAAGAACAATCTGGCAAAGGGTGAGTGTGAGACTGGGGTTTAAATCCATGCTTGATTGGTGCTAATTGGTGACAGCGTCCAAACCTGAAATGAATCAGGCTGATGAACGGAGGTGAGGAACAGAAGACCAGGCGGGCAGAAATGGCAGGTGAGTAGCTGAGGACCAGGCATGCAGAAATGGCAGGTGAGTGGCTGACCAGACATGCAGAACTGTGACATAATCATTTTCAGACATGTTGAATGAGATATTGATTTGAGTTTATCATTTGAACGAATCTAATCTAATGTGGACATAGTCAACAATTACGATGCAAATTGTCCTGTCTTTTTTTTTTTTAAGCTTCACTTTCTCCTTTATTTATTTAAATAATAAATAAATAAATAAAATAACACTAATGCGACTGGAAAATGTATGAGGCAGAGGTGGGATCAAGTCATTGTTTTACAAGTCACAATGAAGTCCTGGCTTGTGAGTCTTGACATGCTACTTGAACTGTGACTTGCCTGTCTTGATCTTGCCAAGAACTGAGACATGAAACTTGTAAAATAGGATTTTTAGCAATCTGGTTCCACTCTGATTCGGAGCAGTTTAACTCAAAACTGCCAAATGGGCCTTGTAAGTTAGTTGATAGATAGTTTCAGATTATGTTCTCACCATTCCACAGATCATGTTCCTGTCATTGCAGTTATTCATGTGTTTGGTGTGAAAACTGAATTTGGAATATATCTGAGATTCACCTAGATGGTTCTCCATTGTATCAGGTTCTCCCAGATTTGTCTTCTTTGGAGTCTACTTCGATTTTATTTAAGGTGAGGTATTTTATAGCACATCTGCTGTCTGCAATTCCAAATTTAGAAAAGTGCTTAATTAAACTCAACTGGGAAATATTTATATAGAATCAAAGTGGAATGAAAGTAAAAATATGATTATAGCTCTCTTCACACATCTAGTATTAACTGGGGATGTCATGAAGAATTTACTCAGCACATATGTGATTTGTATGGTGCATTTGAGCATAATTAAAAGTCTATTTTAGTCAAGGTTTACTGACCAAATCCAAGGAATTACCTCAGGATATAATAAAATATCAGTCTGTATTAGCATTTTGGAAGATAAAAGGTTCCCGACCACATTTTATCCTCATATTTTCTGATCTTGCTCTTTTGATTTGAGCTTGTTCCTTCTTTAAATGGGCGTCCACTCTCCATGCTGACTAGTTAGGTAATCCTCTTCAATACGCACTCAAATGCTCCAACAACTCAAGTCTTAATTCCCCACTAAACTCAGTAATTATGTACCAATAACAGGAAAAAAGACAGGAGGACACCAACCAACCAAGCCAGAAAAGGACACAGCAGTGATCTTGTTAGATAAACCTGTATGTAAAATGTCTGTGAAATACGGAAGGTAATCTGCAGTGAAGATCTGAGTTACAGATTACATTCACACTATTGTAAGAATACAGATGACTTCTGCAATTATTTCAGTAGGACCAACAAGGAAGTAACCCGAGGGTTGATTAATAAATTGTGATCTTAGAATAGAAAGAGTACAGATATATTTATTTGTCATCATAATCTCTTTTCAACTTGACAGACTTCTGCAAGTGATGCTGATTTTAATGCCAGTTTCACATAAATCCTTTTCTTGGCCTCCAAAATACTCTCCACAGCTGATACGATGTCATCATCTCAAGCAAAACATAATCCCTGGGTTCTTCTGGAACTATAAAGTATATCACAAATCTGGAACTATAAAGTATATCACAAATATAAATCGCAAATTACAGTTTTTCTCAATCATTTAAACACGTTTCCTGAAACTATAGCTCAATTTCTCAAAACTCTCAACACAAAACTAAAAACAGTTAAACATTTTGTCAAAACTCCACAAATCTCTTGCAAAATTAAACACTACACTCAAAACCATGTTCTCTCTTCTCAAAACTGATTCTTTCCACCAAAATGACACACAGCTATCATATGAATGNAAACCATGTTCTCTCTTCTCAAAACTGATTCTTTCCACCAAAATGACACACAGCTATCATATGAATGTCTGACAGAGCATCAATTAAACACTGTTGTAATAAATTTAGAGTAAGATAAATTGTTACGAAATTATTTTTCACTGAAAGGTATTGATGTCAGCCTAAAACAAACTGGAAGAACTTTCTTTATAATCAGCCTATTTCTCTGTTTTGGTCAGAATCTTTAGGATTCCTGCTTGCTTCCTGNCTTTATAATCAGCCTATTTCTCTGTTTTGGTCAGAATCTTTAGGATTCCTGCTTGCTTCCTGCACAGACTGTACTGTAAATGTGCTGATATATTTAATGTTACTGTCGTCTTTGGAAAGAAGTTTTAGTGTTCAACCATAACAAATGCTTGTCACAAAAATATTTGTGGTGTTTTGTTTTTACAGTAAAATCAACTTAGTGATACTTGAAATGTTCTTGGGATAGGTAATCCATCATCACCAACAAGACGTGTATTCATGTTTTTTNTACTTGAAATGTTCTTGGGATAGGTAATCCATCATCACCAACAAGACGTGTATTCATGTTTTTTTCCCATTATTTTAGTGTTTAAGCACAATAAAATGTGCGGACTGAATGTCTCCACCGGGAATAGTCCCAAAAGAAGTTTGGGTTTATGGAAAAAATTTAAACAACCGTGACTTCATAAGGCTGCGTAACTATTAGCAGGAGAAACATCGATTTTTAAGGTGGGTGTATCACTTGAATATTTGATTTTGAAAGATTAAGAGATTTTGCAAAATATCAGGAAAGCTGAAATACAGTTTTATCCTTTGAGAAATGATTATCAGTAATGTTACATGTATGAAAATGGAATATATTGGGCTCAAATATGCAAAATGGTAAAACAAAAATGAAAGACGTGAATAAAAACATACTAAAAGACATGAAAAGTCAAATAAGGACTGTGGGATTTAATTCATAAAAACAAATGGTCTCAAGTGTACACTAGGCAAAACATGTTGTATGATTATGTATCTATTATGTGTTCAAACAAATGCAGACAAAAAAAAAAAAAAAAAAAAAGCCAAAAAAGGCTGTCCTGCTTTGATAATCTTTTATCATTTTCCTATTAAATTGACATGTATCCTAAATCCATATGTATGCATGTAATGGCATCTGGCCAACATCATACTTAGGGAATATGAAACATATCTAGGATGCAGCAATATTATGGGATGCAGCAATACAAATGGCTTCAAACCTCAAATTCACTCTGAGAAATCATTTTCAAGCAGCATCAGATCCTGATGACCCTTAGAGCTGTTATACTATATTATTATGCCCAAATATTAATAGATTCTAAAACTTCCACACATTATATCATCTACACTTCTGAAATTATTATTAATGATCAGAAATTACTACAAATTAGTTATTTCAGGTGAAGCTCAGTTTGTTACTGTACAGATACAACAGATCCAAAAACATGCAGTAAACAGAAACTTGAATATAGCAAATCATACTTTTAATTCAGATTCAATTCAGATATTGATTAAAGATTGTTTTAACTTAGAAATATACTAGAAAAGTCATTTCTGTGTTTTGGGGATAGGGCGGGGGGGTNGGGGGTGCTTGGGTCTTTATTTTTTTTAAATTTGGAAACATATCATGGCTTCGTAGACAGTTATAAACTGATGTCATATTACATCGTCATGGTGTTCACTTATCAAACACAGCACAGGTCAAACTTCACTTGCTTTTTTTCTTCATGACCAGTCACATTTTCTTTAGTTTCTGAAGTGAAACGAACCGAACACCCAGGAGATTTAATGGCAACCAGGACAGGAGGCTCAAGGATGAGAGACCCCTGAACGCCTCTCTCAGCCAACAGATAGCCGACCTGAGGAAACAGCTCCAGGCCAAGAAGACTCTCTCAGATGGGATGAAGTCTTGGCTGACTCAGCTGGAGAGAGTCCCAAACCTGTTGCAGACTTTAGTCCACTAGTTTATGCATAAATTGCAAGCAGTAAGTGTAAGAAAAGATGCTGTTACACGGAGTTTTTGACTTGATGAACTGCAGTGCTGCACCTTGAATGTCTCGCGCTGTGCCACGCTGGTGAGAAGTTCGCATGAGTGAAGTTGGCTCGGCCACATTCTTGAAATAATGAAAAAATAGTGTCATCATTCTTTAGTACTATGTTTGTGTTGGTTAGTGCTGAAAAAATTATTATTTGTGCTGCCTCCGTTTTTAAGATATTAACAATTTTATTAAAGATCATCCAGAGGTCAGCCAGTTCAGTCACTTTGATTCTAACCAAACCAGTTTCATTTGTTTAGTGCTGCTATGTTTGTGCTGATTTGTGGTGAAAAAAAATATTTGTGCTGCCTTCATTTTTAAGATATTAACAATTTTATTAAAGGTCATCTGATGTCACAGCTCAGCCACTTTGTTTGATTCTAACCAAACCAGTTTCATTTCTTAGTACTACGTTTGTGTTGATTTGTGCTGAAAAAAATGTAATTTGTGCTGCTACCACATATGAGATGATATTAACAGTTTTCAGCTGATGATGTCATCAGCTCTATTTGTTCACGTTGTTTAAATACAGTGTAATGGTTTTATTTCTTTTATAAGAAACATGTCATGTTTCGTGTAGGAAGTCAGGTAAGAATTATCAACCACAAACTTTTTTTTGTAATGAACACAACATCTAAACAATAACGGAGCTTAGGCTGTGTGCTGCTGTGTAGGATACCAGACACCGAGACTCCACCACAAACACACAGTCTCCAAAATAAGAATATTATTATTGTGCTTTTATGATCAAATTATAAAGTGACGGTTATAATAACCATAGCATATATGCAGTCTCGTATTATTATAACTGTCACTTTATACTTGCCATAATATCATACTTTGCCATGGTATCAAAATAAGACACCTAATTTCCATTTTATATTGCAGAAGGATGGGAATTACTAACGTACTAACGTATTATTATTGACTAATATATTTAAAAGTAAAAATATATTTATATAACACATATTGGTTATTTCTAATGCTACCACTACTATTACTGCAACTACTACTTATAAAAATAATAATTCCTACCCTAAGACATTATTCTTTAGTGGACCACTGAATTTTAATAGTATTTAATAATCAATTTTTTAAAATGCACAAGTTTTATTTTCTTTTAAATCAATTTGTATTTATTAAAATAACCAAAAGACTTCAGTGTGTAAAGGGCTGTATGGCATATCTGCATTTATCATTAGCAGTCAGTTTGTAGAAAAATTATTTTCTATTCAAGCAGGATTTGAATGAAAATAAATGAGCATCTTGAATCAGTTCAATTACAACCACAATGTCTTCTTCTTCTTTTCCTTTTGGCTTTCCCTTCAGGGGTCACCACAGCAAATCATCTGCCTCCATC
>VXCM01005136.1:0-53703 GCA_014773175.1 Lucifuga dentata
CCCCCACACACCTGATCGCCTTTGTTCCACTGTGAGGATGATCCTTTCTTCATGGATGATATTTGCAGTGAGAGACAATGAGAGAGAGACATGCCCTTCTGCTGCCGCCTCTGTCTCTCTCTCTGTTTCCTACATCCTGTCATGATCTTCCTGTGATTAATGGACTTCTCATTCTCTCTCTCTCTCTTTCTCTCTCTCTCTCTCTCACCACACACACACACACACACACACACACACACACACACACACAAATGCTGAAGCATCAGTGTGTTTCTGACCCATGCGCCCGTTCAGATTTGGGTACGTTAACCCTTAAAACCCTGGAGACTCGAATGTAGAAAAACTTACGTTTTAATTCTTCATTTAATTAAATAATTTAATTCTACATTGTAGAAATGTTTGTAAATGCTGAAAAGCAAAATTCTGGTGAAAAAAAAAATCTACAAAAGGCCTTTAAAGGACCATACCACCCATTTTGCATGTTTGAGCTTAATATATTTAATTTTCATACACATAATGTTACTGACAATCTTTTCCCAAAGCATACTACTGGAACGGTGAATTAAAAATGTTTTTCCTACCTTCCAGACTTCCATTGGTTTCAGTTCATTCTGGTACGCTATTAAAATCAACTTGTTGATACTTGAAACCTTCTTGGTATAGGTAATCCATCATCACCAACAAGACGTTTTCTCCGGGGACTATATTCTCAGGCGGAGACATACGTTTTGTTCCATGTAGCTCCATGTTATGTAACTTCAACAAAAAAAGAACAGCATGTGGTTTCTTTGTAATTTCAAGTCTCTACAAGTTGATTTTTACAACATACTGGAATGAACTGAAAGCAACAGCTATCTGGAAGGTAGGAAAATCAATTTGAAAATATCGTGGTTCAGTCATGTAACATGTATGCTGGTTGCATTTATTTGGCTCAAACATGCAAAACCTCCGGTACGGTCCTTTAAATCTCCTCATTTAAGTCCATACTGGCAAAATAGCAGCGACGTTGGAAAAATTGGAAAACGTCTTACGTTTTCCAATTTCTTACGTGCTGCTGTGTGTGTTTTCATTTCTTACACGTGGCTCTGTGAATAGTGTGAGCGCCAAAATGAATTATAAGATGGATCGCTGTGTAATCATGTAGTTTGAGACGCCAGCAGCACATCTGGTGTATCCGCATCCAGATTCCTTCTGAAACTTAACCACTTGGACATTTTTGCAAATATAATCATTATAAATACGGATGTAAATCTAGAGTTTTAGACATAACATCAAATGGGTTTGCGACATCTCCCTATAGGCTTGTTTTATGGTGAATTAGCTCCTCTTTGTCTCACCTGCCAACACGCCATCACCGCCGTTACTTAACACACATGTAGAGGGAGGCAGGGAAGGATGGAGAAAGGGAGTAATGAAGCTATGTATATGCCATCCCTGGTGGTTTTAACGGTGAGTGCAGGTCATAATTCACTCCAACGCACACACACACCCAGGCACAAATGAATGCATACTCATAAACACACACACACACACACACACGCACACACACGCACAGATGCTCAAAGCAATACTTTGTGTCTTTGTGTGTCCTACTATCCATTTAGGCCAGTGTAGGAAAGATATATGGCTGGGCCTATAATGCATTGACCTTGACTCTCTCTGTGTGTGTATGTGTGTGTGTGTGTGTGTGTGTGTTTCGGGAGGGTCACCACTGGCTGTGCAGCAACATACCTATGTATACTTGAAAGGTTTCATTTCAGCAGTACATTAATTTTAGAAATAAATCAACCCATAAAATGTCTCCTGCAGCACTTTAAAGGACCATACCAGCTGTTTTGCATGTTTGGGCCTTGTATATTAAATTTTCATACATGTTACGTTACTGACAATCATTTCCCAAAGGATAAAACCGTATTTCAGCTTTCCTGATATTTTGCAAAATCTCTTAATCTTTCAAAATCAAATATTCAAGTGATACACCCACCTTAAAAATCCATGTTTCTCCTGCTAATAGTTACACAGCCTTATGAAGTCACGGTCCTTTAAATTTTTCCATAAACGCAGGTCTTCTTTTGGGACTATATTCCCCGGTGGAGGCATACATTCACTCCACGCTTTTTATTGAGCTTAAACACTAAAATTACATAACTTCTAAAAAAAACCTGAATACATGTCTTGTTGGTGATGATGGATTACTTTAAGCACTTTTTTGTGCTGCAGGAACTTTTCAGGAACTCAAGAACTTTGGTTTGTTTCACACCAAACAGCCAGGACACATTTGGAACCGTAACTATAATTCCTGAAACATTCAAGGGTTCTCCTTTTGAGAACATTTTCTAATGTATTACTACTTGTCATTTTGTTGAGATTTTTTTTTCACTTCTTTTAAGGTGACCATGTAACATCTGTCCAGGCACTACAGATGAAAAATAAGCCTTTTGGCTAATTCTGGCACATTTACAGGAATGTTTAATGATGTGTATTGTGCCTGCCAAATAAATAAACCAACAAATAAATAAATAAATAAATAAATACTCTGATGCTTCAGGAGCTGCTTCAGAAGTTGCTGTGTATACGAAAAAAACAAAACAAAACAAAAACAAAAACAGTTGTCCACCTGATTAAGGTCGAGGAATTTTGTGTCTGACCAATCAGCAAATGTTCGGTCTTGTGAGCTCCACCCACCAGTTTTTTAGGCACCTACCTTGGAGTACGTAAATGGTTCCTGGTTCCTAAAGGTGTGATTTATGCTTAACACGGACACAGATGCCACAGTGGACGTGCAAAAAATGTGGCGTAATTTCTACCAAAATGGCCGGCCACGGTTGCTGCATTTGAGGATCACTTGCAAGGTCATGCACCATCTGAAATATGAAACAACATGGACGGTGTCAGCAGGAGGTGACGGTTAGCCAAGCCAAGAGCTGTGGAGGAAGTGGAAGTATACAGGAGCAAGGGAGAGAAGGGGATGGAAAAACAATGGCGAGAATGCCAGGACACGTGACCATTTCAAAGCTTGCACTAGGCCGTAGAGTGAAGTGAAGGAAAGGTTCCTGAAAAAGTGCCTGCTGATGAATTTTCATGAGGAAAAATGAGGCTGACAGTTCAGAAATAAAGAAAAAGAAGGAAAACAATATTAAAAGTGATTTGGAATGAAGGGATGTGAAAACAGATGAAGGGAAGGTGAGAAACAGAGCGCAGGAGGAAGACAAACTGAGAAAATTACTGAGTAAGAGAGATTTTCTAGTTTCTATTAGCCTCCAAAGGTCCACTCACACACAATTACTGTATATCACTGTATTAATAAACGGATAAAATCTAATAAAATAAAGGGCGGTGAGTCTGAGAAATATCACAAGTCCAAAACAGACTCAATGTGACAAATGAAAAGCATCGATCAACAGAATGATTTTCCTCTTCTGTCACTTCTCTCCTGCCTGCTGGTGCTTGAGGTTATCCAGTTCAAACCCGTCAATGCTCAAACTGCCATCGATTGAGATTGATGAACAGAATCATTTCAGATCCGCGGCGACGCTTCACCGAGGCGGATAACCAGAACAAACAGGAACATCCATCAGCCTCCACTCTTTAATTCCTTTCCTTTTTCCCTCCATGTTTCAGGTGCTGATTTGATCGCACTTCTTTCCTCCCTGCACTTTTCCCTCATAATATCTCAGAGGAATGAAAGAGCGTGAGAGGCTGCTCTGCCATGTGTAAGCGTGAATTATTCCTTTTCACCTTCAGCTTTCGGATTCTTTCATATGGGAGGGAGGTGAAAAACTGGTGAAAGGTTGAACAGAATATGAGAAAAATGAGGGAATGTGAAGCAAGAGAATGGCGTAGCTCCGTCTTCCACTGAAGAACCTTTATTAAAATTCACCTGACTTTGGGGCTTCAGGTAGAGAACTCAGACACAAACCAGAGGAAAATTATAGTACAAAAGCTGTCTTTATCACTGTTATGGCCTACTGGGTGATCAGACCTGTCCTTTTTCTCTCCCTCACATTCTTTCCTCTCTATAACAGCGTATTAGGGCCATATAAAATGAAAAAAACAAGGGGGGCATTATTTCGAGTTTTCAAACTCACAAATTTGCCAGTTATTAAACTCACAAATTTACAAGTTTTAAAAGTCTGCATGCTTATGATAATTCAATGATTTTGCACTAAAAGTACAAGTATTTCTTTATTGCTAAATCTGATGGAAAAGTATAATTTTAATAAGGTCATGTACTGCAGGCATAGTCACAACGTGAGGCGGTTCCCATTCCTGTTCTTATTATTTTCCCTTTTTCATTGATAAAAAGAAATGAAATTATTTAAAAACATTTTTGAAAATGATTACTCATCATTAAAGATAATTTTAAACTTGCAAATCTGCCAGTTTAAAAACTTGCAATGTTGTGAGTTTTTAAACTGGCAAAGTTGCCAGTTTTTTTGCGAGTACATGACGTTATTAAATTATACTTTTCCACTGGATTTAGCAATAAAGAAATACTTGTGTTTTTAGTGCAAAATCATCAAATTATCATAAACATGCAAAACTGGCAAATTTGCAAGTTTAAAAACTCAAAATAATGCTCCTCTCATTTTTTTTTTTTTTTTTTTTNTTTTTTTTTTTTTTTTTGTCTTATGTGACCCTAATGTAATATGCTGCCATACCTCTCAGTCTGCAGATTGGCTTCAGTAAGTGGTGGAGAGGCGTGGTTTGCCAGGATTGGTGGATGCAGGCTGCAGCACCTGAGCTGAGCTTCCATCAGCCTCCACAGCACAAAGACAGGAGGAAATGTCAGCCTGGCCACCTTTCCTTCCATCTTTGAGTCACTGTATGCTGCCGTGTTTTTTGATGTCCTTCTTGGACTTTGTGTTCTACAATAGTTACATGTTTTGTGTAAGGAAGCTTGTAGGGGTGAGCTGCCATTTATTTTCTACGCTGTCTTTTTCTCCTGTTTTTTTTTTTCTTTTCTTTTTTTGGTAAGGTAGGGAGTTTGGTATTTTCTTTGCTTTTTCNTTTTTTTTTTTCTTTTCTTTTTTTGGTAAGGTAGGGAGTTTGGTATTTTCTTTGCTTTTTCTGGGTGAAGTTTAGCTGTTTTTTTTCCCAGACAGGATTGTATTTATGTTTGTTATTTTAGCCTCAGCTACCCTGAATTCTATAGCTTCTTTGTAACCTATTCTTTAAACATTAAAAACCAATAGCTTTTTGGCTGACTACCTTAAGAGCTTTGTTTCTTCATTGCTTAATTGCCTGCTTCATTAATTTATTTCCTTTGCCATTTATACCTTATGTTATGGTTTACCACTTCCTTCCTAAAGACACAGGACGTAACAACTATAGGCTGAGACAAATATTGATGACAAACAGGCAGGTTTGGCAACCAGAAAAAAGGCAGGAGAGGCAAAAGATTCAAATGGAGATAGGCAGGAAATCTACAGACAGGCTCAAAAGACAGGCTTACATTCAGGAATCAGAAAGATGGCCAGACTAGGCAAACAAATCAAAAAAGGGCTGAGGCAGGTGATCAGCATCCATAGACAGATAACAGGTAAGCAGGTAAATGGCTACACACATGAGTTCTGCATTGTCATTTGTGCATGATTATATAATCACGCTTGAATTGTTGCTAACATGGTGTTTGCATATGCTGGTGACAATTCCATCAATAAATAGGTGTACGTGACAAAGAAGATAACTGAAATATCACTAGCCTCAGCACAGCGATGGATAACGTGACAGATCACCTCCAATAACACAAGCACTTCTAAAACACTGCAAAGGCTTATAGGATTATTATTTTGATTTTTGGTTTGTCTCAAACCTGCCGATAGCCAAATGGACTCGAACTAACAAGTCTTGTGGTTCTTTAGTAAGTTCCATTGATTTTGACTCACTCAAGCAGCCAACCTCAAAGCTGTATCAGCCGATTCAGTGAACCAGTCATCCTCTGCATAGGCTCAGGAGCCACTAGTGGAAGTTCATGTACACTCTATCAACAATGGATTCCATCATTTGAATCGCTTTCATATGCAAGTAAAACCTGAAATAACCAAATATACGACTCTTTTGCTCACCTGGCTCACTGGGAACCAATAACTTGCCGAGTCTAGGGGCATTTCAGACCCTGTAGTCTGCTTTGTTTGGGTCTGAATCTGGTCTAAATTGTTACAACGCTGCATTTACTGCTTAGTTTGGTTCAGTTTCAGGTGAGAAAACATCTAATCTATAAAAAAAAAGAAAATGACGTGAGAACACTCTCTGCTGATTGGTCAGAAATTTCTGGGGTCAGAGAATGAATCAAAGAATCAAAACAGGAAGTAGTTTCCAATGCAAATAAAACTAAATAACATGAACAAAGACAGAATATGGATCCCTTTTTGTAGATATTTTTCTAGTCATATTCATCATTTGATCCATAAAGAAGAAAACTATGACATCAGAAGCTGAATCTGACTTCAACACAACGTGTGGAAAACCACATGTTGCTCCACGTGTGAAGAAGACATGCTGCCTTCAGACACTGAACAGGAGAATGGAGCAACATGCTGAGAACATACATNTGTGAAGAAGACATGCTGCCTTCAGACACTGAACAGGAGAATGGAGCAACATGCTGAGAACATACATGCTAATCTGAACACTTGTTCATCTGAACATGCGTTAGCTAAGATTGATGTGTTCCACCTTTTCAAATCATCCATTGGATCTGCTAATCAAAGATGGAGTTTACTTCACATTTACCATCCACATCTCTGCTTCTAGATCAATCAGCAGATCAATAAATTCTCTGTAGTTTGTTCAGAAGTAGTGCAGCTCATGTTCAGACTAAACTAATCACTCCAGAGTTTGTCTGACAGATATGGGACCAAGTCATTGTTTGGCAAGTTACAAGCAAGTCTCGAGTCTTGGCTTTTCAGTCTTGACTTGGGATTTGATTTGGGACTTGAGTATCTTGACTTGGGATTTGTCCTTTTTGACTTCAGACTTGACTGTCTCGGCTTTGGACTTCACTTATGCCATATTTGCCTTGTCTTGGACTTGACTTCTTGACTTAGGACTTAGAATTGCCTGTCTTGACCTGAAACACTTGTCTGTCTTGAATTGGGACTTGCCTGTATTGACTTGTGGCTCAAATTGAACTTGTTGATCTTGACTTTGAGACTGACTTGTGACTTGCAAAACAAACACTTGGTCCCACCTCTGTCATTTGGAACTGGACCGAGACAACCTCCTGAAAACGGTCTCGGTGAGGTTGTTTTGGTCCACATCCAAATGCGATTGCTGTGTTCAGAGCTGCACTAACAAACGGTACCAAAAGGGGAAACAAACCCTAGTCCAGATGAATTTCACACTTCCATGGTTTGGTGTGAAAACACCCTCACAGGAGATGAGATTCAGTTTGTTCCTTTGGCCAGAAAGGACTGAGCCAACATGGACGATAGCTCTTCCATGTGCATGTATTGAAAATATGCCAGTTTAAACCACCTGACACCCTTAACTCTTTCTCCATTTCTCAGTCTGTCTCCTATCACTATTTCTGTCATTTCATGGCACCTCACCTCTGTTCACACTGATACATCACTCCCTCACACATTCACACCCGTGACGTGCCCATATGCATTGACTTAAAGAAAACGATACAGAAATTTGAGATGAAGAGAATGAGGAGACACAATAAATTGAGGATTGTGTATAAACTTAATAAATCAGTAATAAGACACAAATAATAAAATTTTAAGTGCCTCCAGCAGAAACCAATTACCCTTAAAGGACCATATTGTGATTTTGCATGTTTGAGCCCAATAAAAACAACTGGCATTCATGTTATGCTACTGGCAACTAACTTCCAAAACATAAAGCTTTACTTTACTTTTCTTGTTATTTTTTCAAATCCCCTAATCTAACTATAAATCCAGAAATCTCTGTCTGTGGCACCAACATCTCTAGAACCCGGCACTGTATGAAGTTGATATTCAGCAGGTTTGTTGCTCAGGACCCAAGGACGTGCAGTGTCACATGCAAAGTTGTTTGGATGAGCGGTTCTAGAATTGAGCTGTGCCGATAAAAAGTAGTCTACACGGCAGGATACGTCCGGGCGTGGTGACAGGATATGCTCCGGACGCGGCAGCACATGCTCCGCTCCAAGGGCACTTATGGTAGGCTGCGGCACACACCATAAAGTCAGGCCTGGTCCAAACAGGTACATTTTCAATGGGATGCACTAGTCTTTCAAAATCATATGTTCAGGTGATACATGCTCTGTAAAATTCAATGTTTTGCCTTCTAACACTTTTGCACGATTGTAGAAGGCACGATTGTTTTATTTTCTCAGCTGTCTTCTCTTGGGACTGTATTTCCTGGTGGAGAAATACATCATCTTCCATGTAGCTCCATTGTTGGATCAGTAAAATAAAGTTACTTTGATAGAAAAAGCTATTAGACATGTTGTTTGCTGTGATGGATTATGTATCTCAAGCACGTTTCAAGTCTCTACAAGCTGATTTTAACAGCTACTGGAATGAACTGAAACTAATGGCATTCTATAAGGTAGGAAAAACATTCTGAAATTTACTGCTTAAGTAGTATATTTTGGAAAATGGTTGCTGGTAATGTAACTGCGTGAATGTAAGTGTATATACTGGGCTCAAACATGTATGATCCTTTAATCCTGGCTCTGACATGCAGGGGAAGCAGAACATTGGTTTTCTGCACTATTCCCATGTTTCTCCGTGATCACGTTTCTTGTGCTACAGTATATCCCACTTCAGAACGACTGGCTGCAAATGGATAAATGTGGTGTAAATATGAAGTCATAAACCCTGTCTAGATTTTGAAAAGTGGCTCCGTTTCTTTTTGTCTTTTTTTTTAAATTTTAATCTGTTTGTACTTGCACATGGATCGGTGTGAAATCAAATTCCACAGCGAGTGTGAATGTGAGGCGATCTGTCGTGCTGCCACAGGCTGCAAGCCTGAGCTATAATCTTCCTCGATGACGCTGATCACAGCCTGAATGGAGGTGCTGCAGGACAATGCTCAGCTGCTCTGTGCCAGTGTGCCATTACAGAGATGACATCATTCCACTGCAGCACTTAGCGTGCACACACACCCACACACACTCACACACTCCATCTCCCTCACACACACAAACAGAAGTATCATTTACGCCTGCTCACTTCTCCGGTCTCCTTCTGTCATGGATCCTTCCACATGTGGCTAGCAGCAATTAGTGAGTGTGTGTATGTTTGTGTGTGCGCGTGTGTGTGTTATGGACACACGAGTTCAGGTAAGGTATAGAGATCTGGGCGAGACGCAAAGCCGCATGGAGATTAAGAGAAGCCCCCACCACATCCATCAGCAGAGCAGTGTCAGCACCAGGGATGAAAAGCCCACTAATGGCCACATCTCAACACATCCATCACATCTCCATCTTGTTTACACTTTGAACCCCACACCACATACTGATGACTCACTTCTCATTACTCAGTCAGTGTGTGTGTGTGTGTGTGTGTGTGTGTGTGTGCATGGTGTCCCGTGTCTGTGTATATGTGTGAGTGGATTAATGATGAGAATAGATAGACACACTACAGGCCAAAAGTTTGAGGCCACCCCCAGATTTAGCATGAGCAAACTGTGTAGCATGTTAATCCCACAAAATGATGTGGGAGAAGGCAGACAGCAGCTATTGAACAGAAAGTTAAAACACATCAGCAGGGAGTTGGAACACAACAGGAGTGCTGCACTAATACAGACTGATGCCTTCATTACTAATCATTTCTGTAGCCAGAGTGGCTACATGATGTGCTACTGGTGACTGATTCTTCTTGAAAACTAATTATTTACATTTATTTTATGTATGTTTGTCATTTTCTGTGCAATAAACTGTAAAACAAACTGTGTATTGATGATTTATTTATTTATTTTTTAAATCTGGGGGTGGCCTCAAACTTCTGGCCTGTAGTGTAGCTAGCTAACTAGCTAGCTACACTACAGGCTATCTATCTATCTATCTATCTATCTATCTATCTATCTATCTATCTATCTATCTATCTATCTATCTAATCTGTCTGTCTGTCTGTCTGTCTGTCTGTCTGTCTGTCTGTCTACCTACCTACCTATCTATCTAGGCATCTTGGATATCTAGCTAGCTGGCTAGATCTATCTAGCTAGCTAAGTAGCTTGCTAGCTGGCTAGATGTTTCACATTGTAAACTTACACATTCTTAAAGGACCATACCAGTGGTCATGCATGTTTCAGCCCAATATACAACCCACATACACATTACATTCCTGAGAACCAATTTCCAAAACATAAACCTGTATTTTAGTTTTCCCTGCTATTTTTTTTTTAAATCCCCTAATCGTTCAAAATCAAATGTTCAGGTGATACACACATCTTAAAATTCAGCGTTTCCACCTTCTAACACTTATCCATGATTGTAAAAGAGACAGTCATTTTACTTTCTCTGTAAAAGCTGTTTTCACCTAGGACTATATTTCCTGGTGGAGACATACATCATCTTCCATGCAGCTTCTTGCTGCATCAGTTAAATAAAGTTACTTTGGCAAAAAAGCCTAATTGACATCATTTTCACTGTGATGAATTATGTATCTCAAGCATGTTTTACGTCTCTACAAGTTGATTTTTCTAGTGTACTGGAATGAACTGAAACCAACGGCAGTCTGGAAGGTAGGGAAAACAATCTAAAATTTACCACTAAAGTAGTATATTTTGGGAAATAGAATAGAATAGAATACTGTAACTTTACTGTCTATCACAAGTAACAGAAATTCATCTTTGACATGGCTCTCAAGAGAAACAACGAATAACAACCAAACATGTTAACAACATCAGAGTCAAAATTCACAGTCCATGACCATACAAAGACGCATCATTCAATGATAATTCAGTCTTCAATGCTAAAGGTAAAAAGTTATACAGCTGAGGGAATGAAAGATGTTTCTATAACGCTGGCCTGAAAGGACTGATGGAGGGGCAAGAGAGGTCCTGTGTGATCAGATTGGCCTTCTTCAGGTTATAACTGACCTGAGTTATCAGTAACGTAACCTGTATGTGGATTGGGCTTAAACATGCACAATCACCAGTGTGGTCCTTTAAGCCTTCGTTATTTCAAAATTCCACAATGTTCATCCTTTGTAAAGGTGAATGAGAATCTGTCCATCTCCATGAATAGCATAAACAGAAAAAACTCATAGATATGAGCAAGGTGTGTCAAGAAGGGACTAGAGAAATTTTAGAATTTTCCACTTCATGCAAGAGGAATGGTTCTCGGACCTCAGCATATGGACTATCTCCTGCCAGGAATTAGCAGCCATTTTTCATTCTGTATAATCCCTCATGGAGGAATCATATAGGTGCCAATACTTCTTCACCTCCTCTGCCAGTCGCTCATTATAGTCATTCATCATTCTTCATTTTTCTTCTCTTGGCCAATCGTTGATGAAGGCCTATTTACGTAGCATGACACCATCCACATTGTTTCATATTTCAAGTGATGCGCGACCCTCAAATGTGGCCTCCATGGCTTCCCTTTTGGCTACAATTACCTCAGATTTTCCATACGCTTCCTTCCGCTGTCGCGTCCCTTCCTCAAAAGTCAGTGATTTAAACTAGGCATGACATGATTTTCCCTTTTCCCCTTCCCATGACATTTTAAATCATCATGATGATGAGTTCATATTGATTAGATTGACACTGGATCAATGATTATTTGCTGTTCATATCTATCTATTAAGCCAGAAATCTCTGTCTGTCTGTCTGTAGCACCAACATCTCTAGTATGAAGCTGATATTCAGCAGTTTATTGCTCAGGACCCAAGGACGTGCAGTGTCGCATGTGAAGTTGTTTGGATGAACGGTTCTTGAATTGAGCTGTGCCGGCAAAAAGTAGTCCGTGCAGCAGGATACACTCCGGGTGCGGCAGCAGGATATGCTCCGGGTGTGGCGGCATATGCTCCACTCCACTGCCATTAATGGCAGGCTGCGGCGCACGCCCGGACCGAACAGGCACATTTTGAACGGCCACTGTACTAGTTATTCTGTAATGTTTCTTTGGTTTTGGATCTTTGTAATTTACCTGTTTCTCCAGCTGCAGCCCCTTTGTCATTTGAGGAGAGGGAATCTGTCTTTGAATAGCCTGTCCCAAGGTTTCTTCCATTTTCCTTATATAATATGGTTTTCTAGGGAGTTTTTCCTTGTCTTCTTAGAAAGCTTGGGCTGATTGGGAACTGTTAATGTCTGGGTCTGTAAAGCCCTTTGAGACGTTGATGTGATCCTGGCTACAAATGAACATGACTTGATTTGACTTTTAGCTTCACCTCTTTATATCTATAAATTCCTCCTACATTCTCGATACTTTTTTTCCAGTTATACAGGAATTTTATGAGGTATAGGCTTAGAAAGATAATGATGAATAGGATGACAGAGCCAGGACAGTGTAGAAGAGGTCAAAGGTGATCAAAGGAAACACCACTCCCTATCAGGTAGGGTTACATCTCAATCTGACACTGAGGATGAGAGTAATTCAACCAGAGTTGTTGAACCGCAGCAGACACGTCTCAGTGACTCTCATCCTGATCTGCACGCTCACACAAACACACACACACACACACACACACACACACACACACACACCTGGATGTCTGTATAAATTATAGGATATTTAAACACAGGCTTCAGCTGGAAAACTATCTTTGTGTTCTAGAAGACAACGTGGTGTTATTTGGTGATGTTCAGATGTGGAGCCAGTGGAGTTCCAGTGGCTACAGGCAGATTTCATGGATTTTATGATTATATCGTTTATCGTTCATCTACGCTTTGTAATTCTGTGAAATCAGGTGAAGTTCCACCTTTTGTTTGAATGTAGTTACTTTATGAAAAGATATTAGGATGAGAGCAGAGGTGTGTAGTAACGCGTTCCATTTACTGTTACATTACTGAAGTAACTGTTTTCACAAAGTTGTGCTTTACTGAGTAGTTTTATTACAGGATACTTTTAACTCATACTTGAGTATATTTATGAAAAAAAAAACATACTTTTACTCCGTTACATTTGGTTGCACTCTTTGTGTTACTTTTGATTTCACTATTTAAATTCAGTCATGTTCAGTTTTTCTCTCATTGTCAGACACTACACTGTCTGCTTCAGCTACCATGTAGCCACACCCCCACCCTCTGTTTCCATGATTTCACCTGGAGCAGAACAGTCACAGTGGAATCAACAGCAGGAGGTTTAGAAGAGGCACATCCTTGGCCACACATTCTGTTTTCTTTTCAGCTACATAATGTGTTGCATCTTTGTCTTCCTAAAAATGTGACATTTCAGCTTCAAATAATCAACATGGAACTTGAGGAAACATGTGGCAGTAAGCTGCAATGTTAGCTACTTAGCTAGCTGCTTCTGCTAATGCTAACTCAAGTTTTCCTGTTCTATTCTGAGTAAATTCATGAAGCTAACCTAGCTAACTGTCTTAACTAGCTGCTGCTAATGCTAACTCAAGGTTTCCTGTTCTATTCTGAGTAAATTCATGAAGCTAACCTAGCTAACTGTCTTAACTGTCTGCTGCTGCTAATGTTAACTCAAGTTTTCCTGTTCTGAGTAAATTCATGAAGCTAACCTAGCTAACTGTCTTAACTGTCTGCTGCTGCTAATGTTAACTCAAGTTTTCCTGTTCTGAGTAAATTCATGAAGCTAACCTAGCTAACTGTCTTAACTAGCTGCTGCTGCTAATGCTAACTCAAGTTTTCCTGTTCTATTCTGAGTAAATTCATGAAGCTAAGCTAGCTAACTGTCTTGGGGCCAGAATTGTCATGATTTGTTTTGTGGTAACTATGTGCTTTATTACTGTCTACTGTTTATTTATATGATATGATTTGGATTGTATTAGAAGCTACATATGGCTACTTTGCATTTTTTTTTCCTCAGATGAGCACTTTATAGCTTGTTGATTATTCTAAAGAATAAGCTTGATCAAAGTTACTCACTACTCAGTAATCTTTTTAATATAGACTTTATTACTCTCACTAACTCATTAATTTGGTGACTAGTCTTACTTATACTTGAGTTACTATTATCATAAAATAACAATACTTTTACTTGAGTACAGTTTCTGGCTGCTCTACCCACCTCTGGATGAGACCTAATGTATATAAGATGGATAAGTTAGTATAAGTTAGTATAAGCGTTAGGATAAGTGTAACTTAGCAACATTTTTGTAAAGAGATTGTATTAACATTTAGATGTATGTAATATTTGTTTTTGTTGTTTTTTGTTTTCCTCCTGCCTTATGAATTCTGTATATGTTGACCTTTCCTCACATACCACAAGTGGGGTCATGACAAATAAAATGATTATATTATTATTATTATTACCTATGCGGGCACACACCAACATATCACTGCCATGTCAAAATTGGTAAAATAATAGCTTTTCAAAGATAACTAGATGAGCTGAATTGTGTGTTATGAACAAGCTAAAAAGAAAAGACTTTTCACATCTCAGAAATTTTTTCAGGACCTCAAGAACTTTCAATTCATACCAAGCAGGACCCGTTTTGGTGTTGGAGCTGTATTTCCTGACCCATTTTTAGCTCCTACTCCTGGGTGGGTACTTTCTGACGTTTAGGGGGGTCAGTCAGTGTTTGCAAGGCTTTACTCGCATTATTCCCTTAATCAGAGTACATCAAAACATATGGAACTGCAATAGGAACGCAGGCAAGGAGGCTGAAGGAGCCATGTTCCTAATTCAGATATTTCTTTGTAAATTAGTTTCTAATTTAGTTCTGAATTTTAGGTTTGAGATGGCAGGTTTCTCCCAAACAGGATAAACACCACAAATCAGACACACACATCCATTCAAATTTTCAAACAATAATTTGCACACACTATACATCCAGTCACTCATTCACACGATAAACACCATTCAGTTGAGTCATCCGTGTACCGATTCTTGTTGACATACAGCGGGTTCTGAGCACATGTAGGTTAATTGCTTCCTGTATTAAATCAGAGATGACATTTATATAAATAGGAGTCCACTGACATGAAACTGGGGGCGGAGATGGAGGCAAACAAAGAGACACAATCAGTCTGATACAGATGAAGCCTGCCAGGATGCCAGGAGATAACAGAAAAGAGATGAAAAAAGTTCAATTAATACAAAAAGCTGAAATTCAGAATTTAAGTTCTTTGGTCATATATCCAAAGATAGAAATATAGATAATCTTTATGCTGGATATAACTATGATTAAATTCACTGAATTTTGATTGGACCCTAATTAAACCAGAGAAAACACCAAAACACAGATCAGAACAGTTTCCAGTCATCCAGTGACCTTTGACCTCATGCAGACTGGTGTGACCGGCCCACTGCCACCACATCCAGATTATCAGGTGACCAGCTGAGTGGGAACTGCTACGGAAATGTGGGTTTGGTATTTGTAGTGGTGCAGGTTTAACGCACAAATGTTACAGTCATGAAGCATGTTTGTCTGTCTTTTTTCTGAGACATTTTATTCTGTTTCTTATATTTGCATTGTTTTACATTTATATGGTTTTCTTCTTGTTTGCCGTTTTATATCTCTCATATATGTTTTAATGTTTCATTGTTTTTATGTCTTTATAATTTATCTGCTTCCCCCACCAGCGGTCCTTATTGCACACAAGTTTGAGGAGAGGAAATCTGTCTTTGAATTGTCTCTCCTGAAGTTTCTTCTGTTTTTTTATTTGGTTATGTAATAAAGTTGTTTTTTTAGGGAGTTTTCCCTCATCTTCTTAAAGGACCATACCATCCATTTTGCATGTTTGAACCTAATATATTCAATTTTCATACATGTAATGNTTAAAGGACCATACCATCCATTTTGCATGTTTGAACCTAATATATTCAATTTTCATACATGTAATGTTACTGATGACCATTTCCAAAAGCATACTACTGGAACGGTGAATTAAAAATGTTCTTCCTACCTTCCAGACCTCCATTGGTTTCAGTTCATTCTGGTACGCTATTAAAATCAACTTGTTGATACTGTAAATGTTCTTGGGATAGGTAATCCATCATCACCAACAAGACGTGTATTCAGGTTTTTTTTTTTTTTAGAAGTGTTGTAATTTTAGCATTTAAGTGCAATAAAAAGTGTGGAGTGAATGTATGTCTCCACCAGGGAATATAGTCCCAACGATACCTCCTTATTTCTGTGCATCAGCTGCTGTCGCCTGCTGTTGCAGGGCGCAAAAAAAATGCAGTAGTTTAATTGTATATATATATATGTTTGCTATTATATGTTTGCTATTGTATATTTATGTAAAGTAATTACTTTTTCCTTTTGAAATTTATTCTTATTCTTGTGTTGTTGTTAAGCGTGTTTGTGTAACAATGTGTCTGCATGTGATGTTTTAATTTATGAAGAAGGTCCAAAAACACTGATCAAAATTGTGTATAAATTGACTTTCCAGTAAATCAGCGTTCCTTGTAGAATGGCCACACAACACACACACACACACACACACACACATACGGCAACAACAGGCTAGGCTAGGCTATTAGCTCAGCGCTTAGCATGTTTAGTAGCCTAAACATTTCACANGCAACAACAGGCTAGGCTAGGCTATTAGCTCAGCGCTTAGCATGTTTAGTAGCCTAAACATTTCACACACTGCCGCTTGAATATGTAGGTAACAATTCCAAACACAGACGTGTAATCATAATGGAGTGGAGTCGCTTCCTTTTACTTTCAATATACTGAGAGACAAACTGAGCAGAAATGTCATCATAAAGAGAAACTAGCATACCTTAATCCCTTCTGGCAAGCTCTGTCTTTCATTCTTACCTCACTCAAACAATGGCGAATCAGAGATTTCTCTCAGCTCTTTCCGTTCAAGTGGTTCTCACAACTCGTACGACACGTCTCATACTACTTTCATGGTTCTCGGCTCTTGGTTGGCTCTGCCCCCCCCCANTCGTACGACACGTCTCATACTACTTTCATGGTTCTCGGCTCTTGGTTGGCTCTGCCCCCCCCCAGTGGTCGCTCACTGCACACTACATCAGCCGTGATATTTATCAACCATGATAACCATGATATTTAAAAAATGAAATATTTATATCATGTTAATAATATGATAATATTGTGTAAATAATCCAATGCCTCTTTAATCATTTCCATTTCTTTCCGCTTTCGTTTGTCTCCCTCCCCCAACACCCCACACACACATACACACACACACACATGATGTGACGCCATGACATAGTAACTAGCTAGCTAGCTAGCTACTACCACAGTGTGTGGCTACTACTGCCGGACTAAATCATGATGGAGGAACTGACAGAACGAGACGCTCTACACTAACCTGAAAAAAGTTAGCTGTCAGTGTGGAGTTTTTTGGATTTGATAACAAAGACAGGAAGTTGGTAGATGCCCCAGTATGCAGGAAATGCTGATCAACAGAACCGCTAAAGGGGGTGATACCCCAACCTGTTCACCACCTTCACCTCCATCATCCTGCAGATTTCACCATGGTAGAGACAGGAAGTAGCAGTTAGCTTGCTAGCCCTGAAATGGGAAATGTTCCATGAAGGTCTTAGTTGTGTTGTTAAAGCTAAGTTATCATGGCGTTGGACTTGACAGGATTTTCTCTGTCCTGGTTATTTGATAGATTTGTGGATCTTTTGTTTAGCAGGTCATCTGGTTACTTTACACAATCCTTTAAGGTGGAATTGCTCTTTTTGTAGCTTTTGTACAGTTCTGGTTACAGACTCTCTCCACCTCCATACACTCCTATTGGGAGTCTAATTCATTTGACAAAAAAAGAGACAAAATGCACAATAAACAAAGTTAAAGATGAATTTGACTGATGGCATTAATATTATCTTCAAATTTTCTATAGATATCATGATAATATTGTTATCGTGAATTATTTTGTTCACGATAACTGTGCAGTGAAAATATATTGTGACAGCCCTAATACGCACACATTAACACCATATATTCCGGCATGTTTGACCTCTGGCATGGGGAAAGTGGCCTTATGAAATGAAATGAACAGGGGACGGGAAGGAAAATCAGGAGTGTGTGTCATCAGAGTGGAGTAGGCTGTTATTGTGTTAGTATTACATATGAAGGCCTGGGGGAGATTTCTGGCATGCAAGGAAATACTTTGGAGAGATGCTCCCTAACACCCTATCTGACTCTTCCCCTCTCCGTTTCTCTTATATTTCGCAATAACCATGGAAAACTACCCAGCCGGAGTCAGATATCAGAGGGTTGCTGTATGTCTGCTGTCATTTAATGCAGATTTACACAAAACAAACATTGTGTAAGAGCACTTCCAGGAACTTGAGAAGAACACGGGGTTGTTTTGCTGCTGAGATCCCTGCAGACTGACATGAGAAAGTGATTCATCTACTGGAAGGAGCCTAAGGTTACATTTGTTCAAGCACAACCGTTTAGACACAGACTGTTTCTGTGCGACAGTAAGTTAAGTTGTGAATTCACGGCGTATGGAAGAGAAGAAAGAGGATTTAGCATGTTCCTTCTTCTATGCTCTTAACAGAAAGCACTTACACAGCATCAAACACTTTAATACTCTGCTATGCTGTGGGGGAATTAGAAAGGAAAGTGGAGAGTGAAAGGTCAACAATAAAAAGTTATTCTGGTCTCTTCAAGGATGATAATGTATCTGTAAGGGCTAGCTGAATGGTTTGATGAGGATAAAAATCATGTAAATCACATGCTAGGGTCTTCACATTCACCACATCTCAACACACTACAACACTTGCTGGAGATTTTGGTCTGATCACCATCATCAGAACACCAAATGAGGGGTTATCTTTAAAAAGAATGGTCTTTCATCTTCTATAATCTATGCCAAGGTACACTGATCTGTTCTTTTCATGCCTACGTGGATTTTTCCCTCCTTGGTACTGTTCTTTTGTGCAGGTTTGAACACAAATCACACCTGGGTGTGGCCCAAAACAGTCTCACCACAACCATTTTGAGGCGGTGGTCTCGGTTTAATTCCAAACAAACTGAACCATGTTTGTTTGGGTCTGAATATGATCCATGCTACTTCCAAACCAATTACAGAGCAATCTGTTGAGCCATTGATTGGAACCATGAATGGCTAGGTGTGCATGGTTAACTTTAAAGGACAATACTGGTGATTTTGTATGTTTCAACCCAGTATATATAACAGGAGTGGTGAACTCCTGAGACTCGGCGAGCCAATTACTCCACAAGATGNCCCCCCCCATTATTATTATTATTATTTAAATAACAAGCATTAATACAGATCTCTTTAAGAACTGTAATTTTTGGTGTATATTTAATGGGAAACTTGTGGTTGATGCTAGGATGCAGAGAGGAAAAATGACGCTGAAGATTTGAAGCTTTAAAATGTGACAGCAATGTCTAACATAACAGGTGTTTTGCCATTTCTTTATACAACAAAATATAAATCCTCCCATGCTGGTAAAAATATTCTGTGCTCTTCATATTTTCATTTAGTTTTGCACTTCGCTGGCACCGCTATGGTCATAAAGTCAGACCATTAACAGACCGGCTGTAGGCTAGTTGGAGAAAGCATAGCATCCATGAGTGCGGTGATCGTGAGATTTCAGCTGCACCTTTTTTTATCCATAATATCAGCAAAAGTGAGTGGTGTCTCCATGTCATTGTGAATGAAACTTAAAGGAACAATAGGAGCCGCACTGAACTAGGTCTGGAGCCGTGGGTTCACCACCAATGATGTATAGTATAACCCACATACATGTTATGTTACAGACCACCATTTCTCAAACATACTACTACAGTGGTAAATTACACATTTTTTTCCTCTGCCTTCCAGATTGCCATTGTTTTCAGTTAATTCCGGTACGCCACAAAAAAATAATCTTGTAGAGGCTTGAAATGTGGTTGACATAAGTAATCCATTACATCAATTTTGATGACAACTATGTTTTTTTGTTGAAGTAAATTTATTTGACTGGTCCAACACAGAGTGGAAGAAAATCTATGTCTCCTCCAGGAAATATAGTCCCAGAAGAAGGCGGGTTTTACTGAAAAACTAAAAATGACCGTCCCTTCTACATTCAGACACGTTTGCAGGTAGAACATTGAATTTTAAGGTGGGTGCATTGCCTGAACATTTGATTTTGAAAGATTTGGGGATTTGGCAAAATAACAGGAAAACTAAAATACAGTTTTATGTTTTGGAAAATGTTTGTCAGTGATGTAACGTATGCAGGTTTTATTGATTGAGCTAAAACATGCAAAATCGCTGGTATGGTCCTTTAAGTAAATTACACCTTAAATTGGCAAATCTAAGGGATACTGTGAACAGGTTGTAATTTATCTATCTCAGCTAACACGTGTACAGATGAACATGTGTTCAGGTTAGCGTGTGTATGTTTTCAGCTGTTGCTCTTCATTCTCCTGTTCAGCATCTGAAGACCATGAGAAGCAACATGTGATTTTCCACACATCTTGAAGTCAGATTTAGCTTCTGCTGTCATAGTTTTCTTGATATAAGGACCAAATGATGAATATGACTAGAAAAATATCCTGATTCCGTCTGTTCCATGTTAGTTTTCCCAGAAGTAAGCTGTTTCCTGTTTTGAGTTTCTGTCTCCGCCCATTTATGACATTTATGACCAATAAGCAGGGAGAGAGTTTTCTTGCATGCCTTTTTCTGATAGATTTTGGTTTGGATGATGGTTTCACGATTGGATGTTTTCCTGTATGAAACCAAACCAAACAGTAAGAATTTAGACTACAGGTCTGAAAACTCCCTAAGACAATTTATATTGTTTTTTCCTTAATTTGTAGCATTAATTTAATTAATTTATTAATTTCATTAATTCAGTTAATTTCTGTATGTAATATAAGAAAAAACACAGGGATGCAGACGGTGTGGAGCTCACCAAGCTTTATTTACATGCGCACCATTTCTTATACAAACTAGATTACAATTCAAAATGGAATACACAGGAAAAATACCCACTAACATCAAGTCGAGAAGAAGCAAGATTAATAAAGGGTGAAGGTCAAAGGGCAAAGTTCAGACGTGTCAGGAGGGGAAAAGGGAGGGGAGCTGGCCTCTTAATAGATAATGAAAAGGAAACATCCTAGAAGTGATTAAGGTATCTAGTGGTATGCCTCTTTTTTTTTTTTTTTNTTTTTTTTTTTTTTGCTTTTCTTAGCTTTAAATTTGTCGTGCTGTGTGTATGTGTGTGTATGTGCGCATGTTTGTAAGAAGCGTCCTCTGACATCTGATAATGAGTTCTCTCCCTGACTGAAGCGCTGAGTGGATGTGGAAGGTCTGTTCCACTGCGATTATGTCTAAACCCACCAGTCAGAGCATTTTATACTCTATGCACAAAAAAGTTACGACACATCTTCCTAGCTCATCAAGGCTTCTTCAGCACGCTTCAAACAAAGTGCCTGATGGACTGGAGGTGGTGCGGTTGCATCCAACAAAATTTGTAAATTTCCAAAATGAACAGTCACACCCACTTCATGCAGCAAATGGCCGTGGCCAGTGACGTGTGGATATAGTCATAGCACATCTGTCAACACTCTCCTGTTTTTCCTGGGTTTCTCCCATATTTTCACCCCCTCTCCCTCTGTGCTCCCATTTGCTACTTTCTCTCTTAAATCTCTGACATTTTGACAGTTATACAGAATCATAATTGGTCCAATCAAGTTATTTCGGTCATTATGTGGGACACCTGAAGCCAAGTGGAACCAAAGTTGATTGAAACAGTTTCGCATGGGAGCAATAAACAAACATAATATTGTCATGCTAGCAAAGCTTTCAATTAGAGGATAAGATTGGGTCGGATCCAGGGGTGGGATTGGTTGGTGGTGGCGGTCGTGTCCCAGAAACTCTCCCTTATTTTCAAAGCTCATGTTGACAAGTATGAGCAGTGCTTAAAGTGGGCCAGCACTCACCGGTACACAGCACCGGGACCTCTGATTTTCATTTCAGAGTAACAGGACATTTTCAGGAGTACCGGAACCTCGCATAAATCTTCCTACTCTACTGCAGAACAACGCAGAGGAAAATAACAGCAAAGGTGCAGCTGGAGGAATTAAATCAAGGGTATTTATATGTAGCAGGGATGGACAACTTTGACTGTGAGAATGACATTTTATTGGCCCCGTCCTCATCAAAGGGCCACACATTAAATACAACAAAAATCACTGTGAACTCAGTCCTGTACTCTGTAACTGTCAACACTGAACTTTGAAAATAAGGGAGATTTTCGGACCAACCCGATCTTACCCCCCCCCATCCATCTCTTCTTGATGACCAGACAATGGTGACCAGCACATGGATAAGGGGAGTACTGGCACCTTGTTTTGTCCACTTCAAGCGCTGGTTATGAGTCATAGTTGGACAACCTTATTTTTTTCAAAGCATACCGAGGCCTTTAATAATAAAGACGTGGATTCCCTCATCAGGCTACGTCACGGAACGAATAAAGGCCACAGTCTGCTTCATCCAAACCGGCCCGCCCGACTCTGGCANGTCACGGAACGAATAAAGGCCACAGTCTGCTTCATCCAAACCGGCCCGCCCGACTCTGGCAAAGATCTTGCAGCCTTGCTTATACATTTTCAGAGTTCTCACACTGGAAGGTGGGGCACAGTAGTGGGGGGAGATGTGTGTCTTTAATATCAACACTATTAATTATACAAATGGGAAAATGAAACAGTTTTCATTTGTAGGAGAGGTTAACATAAATTCTGTGTTTTCTGTGTGTTTTTGTGATCTCCGCTGTAAACAGAGATAACAGACACAGTTTCACTTTCCCTTCTCTACACAGAGCGTGGACATATTGACTGAAAGATGGAAGAAAGCTTGATGGAGAATTTTCAGTCGCCACCTCTAACCCTCCAACAGCCATGTTGGAGGAAGCATACTGTGGCCTTAGTGGCCTCCTAAAGTTTTGTAGCATTCGTGTAGATGAATTTGAATGTTTGGCTGTTGAGCCAATAGTTCAGGATTCTCCTCCGCTAACAGAAACGCTGCTGAAAAACACTGGGAATTTTTTAGGTGTAACTGCGTGGGAAATTCCAGCTCACAGTCCAACGACACTTTGTTCACATCAAAGTTAAAACCTGCGACTCACTGAAAGCACGGGGATGTGAACCTAGTCCGAGTCCATGAGGAGACTTTACCTGTGTGTGTGTGTGTGTGTGTGTGTGTGTGTGTGTATCGATGTAGTCCCTGTACACATGTTCATGTGTGAGAATGGTGCCAGTGCTGCTTTGTAAAGACTGAAACAGACGTGTGTGTGTGAGAGAGAGTGTGTTTTCTAAAGACACAGACTACTTCCACATTACAGTTTCTGTTGAGGGACAGCACCATTGGAAGGGTCAAAGGGTACAGCTAGGTCATGCACTAAACCTCAGGTAGCACAGTAGATCTTTCTGGCTTCCATGCACGCACACACACACACTGCTTGGCCTTGGCCTCAAAGTGATATTGTATACACACATCTGTACACGATTATACACAGTGGTGTGAACCTTTAAAGGACCATACCAGCGATCGAGCACGTTTGAGCCAAATATATACAAATCGCATACATGCTACGTTGCTGACAACCAATTTTCAAAATGCAAAACTGTATTTTAGTTTTACAGTTACCTTTTCAAATCCTCAAATCTTGAAATCTTTCAAAATCAAATGTTCAGATGATACATACCTTAAAATTCCTTGTTTCGCCTTCTAACGCAATTGTAGAAGGCAGGGTCATTTTAATTTCTCTGTAAAAGCCAACTTCTCCTGGGACTATATTTCCTGGTGGAGACATACATCTGATCCGTGTTGGATCTGTTATATAAAGTTACTTTGGCAAAAAAACCAAAAAAAAAAAAAAACCTAATAGACATGTTCTCTGTGATGGATTATTTATCTTAAGCATGTTTCTAGCGACACGCACTGGAATGAACTGAAACCAAAGGCAGTATGGAAGGTAGTTGTGATGAAACATTGCGCTCAACTCCAATGCGTCAAGCCAGGTGCTGAATCCTCAAAAACACAATAAAACATAAGTCGGACAGCAAACCGATGGTTTCTTGGTATTTTATTGCACATGAATGGAATAAAATACCAATAAATCATCGGTGTGATGTCCTACTTATTATATTTAAGTATGGAAGGTAGGACTTTTTTTTTTTTTTTTTTTTTTAATTTAGTGCTATAAGTAGTATATTTTGGGAAATGGCTGTCAGTAACATAACCCTTATAAGGATTGTATGTATCGGGTTCAAACATGCACAATCAGCGGTATGTTCCTTTAATGTCGCTGTCCCAAGAGGGAAGGGTTACCAGAGTCTTCAGATGCTACAACAATGGTGCTTTCCACCTGTAATTCCACCAATAGGTAATGTCGCTGGTAACAGTGTTCCCTCCAAACAGGTGCATAATGTCGTTCATTGTCAATTTTACCTTCCGAGGTTATCAGAAAATCCAAGGGTCAAGTACTACATGAGTATATAAGGACATAGATAGAGTATATATGCATTTCACACAATTCATAATGCATAAATACATACATGCATACAGTCAGTTGTGCTGTATGCACCATGAGGGATAGTGAAGGATTACACATCCTTGTGAAATTAATTCAACAGAAATACAAACTACATAGTTAAACACATATTTGAGGCACCCAGACACACACGCACACACACAAGTATGAAATCACCTGCAGGAGCACCGGGCATGTCCGTAAGGGAGGTGTGTGTGTATGAGCATGTGTGTCCAACAAGAGGAGGAACAAAACGATGACAGCAAAAACCAAACACAACAGACCACGTGAGTCTTAATCCTGATTTACACTTTCTCTTCCCTCCTCTTTATCTTGACGGTCAATAGTTCACAGGTTACAAGTTCACAACACGAAGCATGACTGTGTTTATAAGAAATACTTTAAATACCATAAGAATGTGACTTGATGTTTTATAAACGGGAAACCTCCCACTTCCCCCTGAGTGATGCAATATATGCGTAACGCGCCTCGCAAGCCCGTGACATGAAAACAGCCGAGCTTCATAACACAGATCACTGGTATTACTTTCCATGAGTGTGTGTGTGTGTGTGTGTGTGTGTGTGTGTCTGTGTGTGTTGTGATTTGGCTGCCAGCATATCCTACTGTTTGTTTCAAGTAATTTGGCAATATACAGAGATAGCTTATTGTTGTATTTGAGAAATAAATGGCTTCTAGAGGAATGAGCCAATGTGAAGCCCCGTTTCCAGGCTCCCACAGCGCCGTGCTACAAATGGCTGCAGCTTTGGGCTTCTGCAGATCGTGGGGGGGGGNGGGGGAGAAAAAACAAAACAAAACAGTAAAACAAAATGCACGGCTTACTCTCAGGACAGGATTCAACACTGTTCATATAGCACCTGTTATGGTGTGGAAATGTTCACAACCCTATGACACAGGTTTGCATTTTGGCTACATAGTATGCTGTGTTAAACAACCTCCACAGAACTCACCAAAAGCTAAGAAAACGAGGAAAAAGCTAAAATTTCCCTTCCTTCTGGACTCTCCGACATCCTGCGCTGTACACGTATTCATGAGAGATTTTCTTCCTCTAATCTTTTTTCATTTTTACAGTTAGATATACACAAGGATAAAAAAAAACAAGTATTTTTGTAGCATTCCGTTAATTTTAATAGACACCTCCGTATGCTGCAATTGATTTAAATCGCAGCTGATCAAGCAATTTATGAGCAACAACAAAAGGAGAAGTTCATGGCATCACGTTATTAACCTCCAAAGGGCTTTTGAAGTCAGACTGGGTTTGCGTGTGCGACGCTCTCCATCTATTCGTTCCATCAATACATTGATTCTCTTTACACGGACATGTAGGATGCAGGAACAATTATGATAAAACAGGAATTCAAACACTGAACGTTTAAAGTCACAAAGTGAAAACAGGGAGTTTTTTTTTTTTTTTTTTTTTTTTTTTTTAAACATAACACATCCCTGGAAACCACTGGATCAGAGTCACACCACATCACTTCTTGAATTTTCATGATATTTTTTTTTTTTCTTCAACAGCAATGGCTGCACCATGCACGGATGCCAGACTTCCTGCTGTTAGGTCTTTTGATTCCACCTCTCTGATAAATGTCTATGATATCAGCAGACTGGCTGTCAAAGGAAAATTGCATACTTCTAGGACTGGTGAGTTTGTTGATGTAGCTTTCTTTGTCGGAGGGTTTGAGGGCTGATGTCTATCAGATGGTTTCTAGTTCACCGGTGTGTGGGAGTGAAGGTAAAGCTTGAAGAGGAAGTTCTTCTGTAAACAAGGGGTTTGTATTTTACGTTGTGCTGATGGCAGGTTTGGCAAAAAGGATGTTGTGTGTCTGATCTTCTCTTGCACTACGCAGTTCAGACCTGGAGAGAGAAAAACACCAGAGGATTATGTCTGGACGTGACACCATGATGCTACGATATTTCTTCAACGATTGATAAAACACACTGTCACACAAAAATTGAGACCTGTTTCATTCTGTGGTATGAAATCTGGGTGATGTTTAGTCTTTATTTGCCTCATATGTGTTAGTGATTAATAGCTTTGATAGATAAACTCACTCAACTGATCAGTTCATTTAAATGGTGAGTTTTGATCTGATCACACACACACATTCTTGTTGCGCTAAGCCTCCTCATCTACTGTGTCTGTCCTTCGCCCCCCCNCCCCCCACACACACACACCAGCGATCACACACTATGGAGGATGATGTTTGCGCTAACTTGTTATCTTAGCATCAGTCTTTTAAAATGTGGATCTCTAAAGCAGTATTTGTTTCTTTGCTGGTTTAACGTGTCAGTAGCTGTGGTTACATGGATAAATATTTATTCAATCTGACTGAAATCATTCTGATTAGAGATTCCAACTTAACTGTTTACATGGACGCTAAATAAAGTGATCCAATAAGACATGCATTTACATGTCCCAAAGAATTTCATCACAATAAAACTTTTTGACATGCGCAAAGTGGTTCTGCCTGCTGTGAAGCGCCTAATCTGCCAGAAATACAGGAGAAGAAGAAGAAGAAGAGTTTTTTTTTCTAAGATTATTGAGAAAATTAAATTCATTCATTTATTCATTCATTCATTCATTCATTCATTCGTTCGTTCCGCCTGTTAATACAGTTTTCAGATGGATCCACATGGTGTCCTGGGAACAGTATTTGCGTTTGTGCTGTTCTTTCTAATTAAGCAGCATCTCAGTGTAACATCAGCTAACGTTATCTCCACGTAGGCAAACATGCGCAGAAAGAATAGATTTATTCCAACCAGAGAGAGACTATTGGATTAAGCGTTTACATGGTAATTAGGTGCTAATATTTTCCTACTGTACAGATTATGAAAGGTTTAAACCATCCCTCTCAACCCGATTGAAAATTCCTTCTGATTGGCCTGGATTGGGCCAGTCTCTTCTGAAATGTAGTGGTTACATGAAGCATTTTTATTCTGATTGGGCAATTATTCTGATTATTAACGGAATATTAGTGTTCATGTAAATGCAGCTAATGTCGCTTTAAAAACAGATGAATCAGCATAAAACATGTTTTTTTTTTAATATGAAGCAGCTCATTAACTCATTGCTGATCTTCATTCTTCATTCATCTGTCATCTTAATGTGACACTGGTGCACTTGTTGACACAAGGAAGCTTTATGAATGAGCTTTAATTATCATGGTGCTTATTTAGTGTGATGTGTAGTTATAGTGTTTTTTTATGACACCTGCTCACAAGGCTTTTACCTGAGACAACAGCACAATTTTAGAAGTTTAGCTTAAATTCATTACAAAGCGTTAATCTGCAAGTACGTGGTATCTGTTAGATAAATGTAGCAATTTCCTTTTTAAACTATACCTACAAATTCCTAATACCTCTGAAGTGCAAATGAAATTTCAATAAATGTACCATGTTTCCTCCTCTGCATCCAGATAGGCTTCTTTTTTTTTTTTTCCTTAAATGTCACACACACACCTGATTTTGGCTAACACAAACACACAAACCTGCTCTGCTCCTTCCTGAGCGGAGCCTTTCAGCCAGGTACCCAGCTCTGAGAGGTCTGCTTGGTGCTGGTGAAGTTGCCAACTCCATTCATGTTGGCCAGAGAGTCAAAGTTAAAGTCCAGGCCATCTGCATCCATCAGCTCATTCCTGATGATGGAGTCCATATCACACTCCAGGCTGCCGCTGAATATGTCCAGGTCCAGATCTGTGGGAAAACGGTCCTGGCAGATTCCGCTACCGCTGCCAGCTGTTCCGTTCAGGAAGATGGAAGGGTCGATCTGCATGGAAGAAGAGCCATTTCCTCCCAAAGGAGAGTGCAGGAGCTCCTGCTTGACGTTGGCCAGAATGTTAGCCTCGTTTGCTAAGCTCAGCCCTCCGTTCATGGACCTCAGGGAGCTATGGTTAAGGTTGTTGCTTTGCAGCATCTCCCCTTGGCTGCCCTGACCCAATCCGCTGGTCCCAAAGGTCATTATGGGATCATTACGAAGCATGAGACTGCGGCGGGAATTCTGGGAAATGACAGCGGCGGCACTGGCCTGTGACATGAGTGGGTCAGACTGGGTCATCATGACGTCACTGTGGCTGTGGCTGTCAGAGTTTAGCAGGTCCTGTAGGGTCTGGCTGCCAAAGCGGGAGATGCTGGAGAAGGAAGTCTGCTTGTTTTCTTGGATGGTCTGCATGGGGGACGGACGCAGGGAGGAGACCGCTGTGTGGGGCCCAAAGATGGAGTTACTATAACCATTACCTCCATTGTTAGAAGGAGACGTGCAGGAGGGAGAGGTGGCTGGGGAAGGTGAGCCGAGCCCATTGGGTTTGGACCCAAAACTGAACCCTGAGGAACCATTTGGAGTGACCTGTCCAGAAGTACAGGTCACTCCTGGCACCAGGTTGATGTTATCTAGCAACTCATCCATCAGGTCATCTGTCAGTCCATCATTTAGGTTCATGGTACCTGCCAGATCTGCCAGGCGGGGCAGTTCGGCCGGCACAGCCTTCCCATTGGCTGGTTTTGTAACGCTGCCAGGAGATAGCGCTCTGCCTGGACTAGAATAGAGCATGGGCGAGAGTGGAGGCTTTTCATCCGGCACCTCGTCCAGCTCGGGGTTGGCCAGGATGGGTGACAGGCGGCCGCTCAGTGTGCTGGCGTTGGAGTTAGTGCGGGAGCGGAAGTCTGTCCAGGCGTCCAGCTCCTCTGTGCTGCGGGACGTAGGGCTTCCGGGCCACTTGGAGAGACCTGAAGGACTGTCGCCGCCTTCACCAGCTGCAGCTGCCGCGGCCTGCAGGGTGGCTTTCTTCTTTGCGGCACGGCCANCGCCGCCTTCACCAGCTGCAGCTGCCGCGGCCTGCAGGGTGGCTTTCTTCTTTGCGGCACGGCCACGGGCGGACTTGGTGTACTTGTTGCTGTTGTCCATGGAGACTGCACGCCGGCGAGGAGCTTTGCCACCCTTCCCCCCCTCTGGATTGATCATCCACCAGGAACTCTTCCCCGTTCCCTCATTCTGGACACGGATGAAGCGGCTGTGGAGGGACAGGTTGTGCCGGATGGAGTTCTGTCACAGAAGAGAGAAAGAAGGGATAATGTTGAGGGATGCATACAGAATTCTTTCAGAGCAAATACTCAAAGCCTCAATGATGATTTGCTGTATTCTGTTTGAATGAATACCTCTCATTATTCACCAAACCATTTGCTAAATACAGACAGAACACGTTATCCTGCAGCAACAGTTAGCATTGACTTTACGTTAGCATGGATCACGAATATCTCCTCTCGCTTATGAATGATGCATACAAAGAGCCCGTCTGCTGCATAAGGAGTTCTGAAGTGTGTGTCAGATCATGTGTGTTTGCATGTGTAAGTCATTACTGGTGTGTATTGATTAGCTCTGAGCTCCTTCATGTGGTGGGGGAACTGGTGCACATGACTGCCCCGCCTTTCTAATGACCAGGAGTTTCCTTTACATGGACATTAAACAGCGACATAACACTACTGACCCACTTGTTAACTCCACTGCTGCCTGTTTACTTGTGATTTTGTCAGATTCTTTTACTTTAGAGTAATGGGCAAATTAGGGAGATGGGTGTATGGGTGAATATCTAAGAAACCCAAATTTCTGTACGCACATAAAACTATTGAAGACCTGTGTGAATATGCTCGAATCAAAGATTATGAGCTACAATGCAGTTCATAACGTTAGCAACATTTCAGCCTAATAATTGAGGTGCTGATCCTCGTGGGAACAGCTACAAGCAGAGAACAAGATGGCGTTGAAAGCACGGTCGGTTCGTTTTCAGGATGTGATGGGATTATTAGTGAACCAACAGGGATTACAGTGTGACGTCACAGAACCGTGTTGTATTTAAAAACCATAAGGAAATAGACAGAGGGCGGAAGATACCGTTAAGGAAACCTAAAAAAACAAACCATTTTCACTGAATGTGCACAGCGGTGTTGCAACAAGTAGAGCAGAAGTGGCTCAAAGTATTTATTGCACATTAAAGCATTTCAAGGTTATAAAATAGACCCCTAAATAAAAATAAGAACCCCTTTAATTGATTACATCGCAGGTTAAACCGAGAATTGTAAGATGAAAACTGGCTTTAAACACCCAGTACATTTGGTCTGTAAATTACACCCATGCACGTCCATCTGGACAATGCACACACTCACACACACTCACACACACACTCATAGCCATCTGGTTGCTTAAGCAGATGGCGTCTATATGACAGCGTAATGGTAGAAATAAATGCATGCATAGAATTTACACTTACAAGCATTCTATTATTTTCTCAAATATTAACTAAAAATGCAGTAAAAATATGCATTAAATAAGCATTAAATGGGAAACTGCATTTTGGAGAAACTGGCTTATAACTCATATGGCATTTCCACCAAAGCAGAACAACTTCTGTTCTGGTTCGCAAACCTCATTTGGAACTGTTTGAAGCATTTCAAGAAAAAAACAATTGGTTTGGAATCAAAAAAGTCCAGAAAATAGCAGGACATAAAGTGGGAACTCATAAAAAAAAGTTGGTGATGCAATGTTTTCACTACAAATTGGTGGAAATGCCAGCTAGTTCATGAGATGGCAACTTGGTTCCACGGATACTGAATGGAACCAGTTAGAGGACTTGAACTTTTTTGCTAGGAAAGCACTATGAGTGGTTTTCAATCCTGGTCCTCACAATGCCATGTCTTTCCCTGTTCTACACACACCTGATGAGCTAAATCAGCTAATCAGAAGTTGGTGCCTCCCAGCTTCTAATTAGCTGAGCACACCTGATCACCATAATTAGAGAACCACTGCTTTAATTTATAATTAATGTATTAGTGTATTTTTAACACTTCATACCTTCTTCTTTCTTCTTCTGGTGCCCTGCAAACTCCTGACCGCCTGTTTAATTCATTCTTTCACTTCAGTCCCTTTCTCCTTCCACATGCCCTCCCTCTTCCTCGGTTTCTGCTGTTTCACAAACATGCAGCTCTTACAGGCTCTTAGGGGACTCTGGGGTTATGCTATATCCTCCCTTATAAACAACCCAACCGCCATCCACAGCATCTACGCATTTTTTCCTTCCCTGCCTTCCTTCTGTGTATGTTTTTACTCCCTTCAAACATAAAAAAAAATTGGGTTCAAAGCAGGAAAGCCAAACTTTGTAGGTTTTCCTGGGAATGATGTTGTTTTCCATGAACTCACCCCGTCTTTTTGGGCTACACTTTACAGGCAATTTGGTGTGGATTGTTATTCTGGTTAAAGACGGTGCAGTCAGACAGGAGGGAGAGCAGCTAAAGTTACATGTCAGAATGCTATGTGGGCAGCAGAACAAAGCACCATCTCTGGGGCCACACTGATCCTATGACCTTTTGAGAACTAGCATGTGTGTGAGTACATGTGTGCATTTGTTTGTTACTGTTACTTTGACACTTGGAGGCTCCAGTTTTACTTGAAAAAGTTGTTTATGCAGGACTTTTTTGTTTGGGTAGATTTGTGACCAGTAATAAATCCATAAAAAGTTTCATTTTATTATGAATGGGGTGTGTTTGTGAGTGGGTCCCTTACATAATGGCATAATGATAACATTACATAACGATTTTCAGTTTGGAATGGGGAAACAGAAAACGGATAACGAGCCCTTTCCCGGTTTTCGTTTTGGAATAGGAAAATGAACAACAAGCATTTTTCTGATTTTTGTTTTGGGATAGGAAAATGAAAAATGTTTTCCGATTTTTGTTTTAGAATAGGAAAACGAAAAATGAGACATTTTCTGCTTTTTGTTTTGGAATAGAAACACAAAAAAGAACTCATTTTCTGATTTTCTTTTTGGAATAGGAAAACAAAAAATGAGCCATTTTTTGATTTTCGTTTTGCAATATGTAAACAAAAAATAAGCTGTTTTCTGAGTTTTGTTTTGGAATAGGAAAACAAAAAAATTATTCGTTTTCTGATTTACTTTGTGGAATAGGAAAATGAAAAACAAGCCATTTTCCAATTTTCATTTTGGAATAGTTAAAAGAAAAAATGAGCCGTTTTCCGATTTTTGTTTTGGAATAGGAAAACGAAAAACTAATTGTTTTCTGACTTTTCCTTTATGTTCATAAATAGTAAATTAGTTTCATGTTTTAAAACTTTCTGCTTTGCTTTTGTGTTTATTTTTTTGTTTGCACTGGAAGTCAATCCGTGTGTCATTTGTTCTTTTCATGTTCATTTACAAATCCAACATTAAAAAAAAAAAGAAGAAACAAATGACTTCTTTTTTGTACTTTCAATTTTATGCTCAAGTAAAAAGAGAAAATGAGAAAACGGGGCCACAGACTGAACTTGATTTTGATGTACGTTTACCGAATTGGTACGAATTGTTAGCTTAATTCCTGGTTTTGCTAGCATGGACGATTATGGAGAATTTAATCTTGTTCAGAGGAAATAAACTCGTAACTCTCAATGAGGATGACATAACAACAAAACATGTTGGCAGAATCTTTCAGGTTTTGTAGTTTCATCTAATCTGTTCAATTAATTCAGTAAAATAGAGTAAGTTGTTATTAATGTTATTCCCCCCAATTCGGAAAGCTTAAATATAAAAATCAAGTTTGGTCCGTGGCCCCATTTTCTCATTTTCTATTTTTAGTTTGAGCATAAAATCGAAACTACGAAAAACAATTCAGTTTGGTTTTTTTAATGTTAGATTTGTAAATGAATAATGAAATAAATTGTTTTTTCATTTTCTGATTTTGAAGTCTTAAATGGATATGAAAAGAACGAAAGATACATGGGTTGAAGTCTTTGGTCTTTACCTGGTTTGTAACCCACCTAGAACCACAGAAGAAGAGGAAGAAGCTAATCAGACCAGAGTTTGATTCAAACAGGAATTATGTCTTTGCGAGAACATACGGATTTCATTTCAGAAAACACGGGAAAAGGAATATCTAGTGATATCGCTGTTGGATTATGAGCCCAATTTGGAGCCAGACGAGGATTTTCAGAGCGGAGCGTTGGGAAGTGATTTGCTGAACTTGGAAAGTGAAGCTACTCTGATGGCAAACTTGAGGTCGAAGTCTCTAATGCTAAGTTTTCAAGCATGGAACTAATTTACCATTTATGAACATGAAAAGAAAAACCAGAAAACGACTCATTTTCTGTTTTTCTATTTCAAAACGGGAAAGGGCTCATTATCCATTTTCCTTTTCCCCATTCCAAAACGAAAATCGATTGGCTGTTATGTACATGGACCTGAGTGCCCAAGTGTGTGTGTGTGTGTGTGTGTGTGCATGCGCGTTGTGCAATGAGGTAAGATGAAAAGAGATACCAGGGAGACCAGTGTTTATCCTCTGCCAGCATCTCTGGAGGCATGACGTAATGCTGTTTTATTACACAACATCTTACCACGCACACACACACACACACACACACACACACACATTCAAGCTAAATATTTCCAGNCTGTTTTATTACACAACATCTTACCACGCACACACACACACACACACACACACACACATTCAAGCTAAATATTTCCAGCTGTTGTGGAGATGTATATAATGGCAGATGACAGATTTAGTTTGGGAGGCAGAGAGGTTTTGGTGGGGTGATGGAGAGCAGGATGAACAGAACGTGAGCTTCCCTCTCTTTCTTCCTTCCTCTGCTGCTCTAAACATTTACCTGCCAGCACCATACACTTCATCAATCCATCTCCTCCCCTCAGTTCTACGCTCCCCCTTTCCTACACCCTCCTTCTTCCACAGATGCTAGTTTGTGTTTCTCTTATCTGTGCCACTGCTTGTATCTATTAAATGTCAGCAGAGACATTTCAGATTTGGTGTGTTGGAGCAGCAAGAAACGCAGCTGGACGTTGGCAGACTCGCAGGCAGTGATGGAGAAAGAAACTGTGTGGTATGGGAAAATGTGTGAAAAGAGGGTGAGAAAATGATTGCACAGAGAAAAAATAGATTGCTGCAATGGCATCCCTAAAAAAAGTACAACGCATTAAGGAGGTGAAGTGGAAATGGAGACCTCATATCTGTTTCTTCCTACATCTCAAATAAAACAAGTCTAAGGCTACGGTCACACTAGGAATATGCAATGCAAATTTTATTTACACTTCCTAGCAAATTCATGGTGCTGAATGCTTGGTGACGTTCAGATTCAGGTTCAACAATGCAGCAGCCTCAACAATGAGAACAGAGCTGAATCAACACGTCTGACAGGGTAACAACTACACATTATTACTTTCATAAAGCTAGTATTTGTTACAGGACTGAGTTTTTTACTTCACGTCACATTATTTGCATGACCAAACGCTCAAGAAGCTTAAGGCACCAGCTACCTAGTATGTGAGCTAGCCAGCTAGCTGCACGTTTTCCAGCTCTATAGCACAATAGAGCACATAATGGGTTAGGGTTAACACACACTTAATGTGTGTTAACAGGATAGTGAACTGGGGAATATAGGACTCTAGGAACATAGATACACTAGAGCACGGGCCTCAATTTTAGGCCCATGCCTGGCCCTACACAATTCAGTCCAAACCCGACCTGAAGCCTGTAGTCTTTTTTTTTCCTCATCAAAACAGAAGTTTGACTCTTTTCAAAGTAAAAGTAACATCTGTCAGCTGCTACTGCAGTGTTCAGAAAACAGCGATGCTGCAGTTTCTGAGCACCAACATGTGAGGCAGCATCAGGAGGTGTTTCTGACTGTGAGTGGAGAGAGGAGGGGAAAAAAAAGCCTGAAAGCCTGAGCCTGGCCCAATTTGTAAATTGCCTCAGGGCCCATGCAGGGCTCTAACATACACTACCACTGCATACTAGCTAGATGGCGACACACCACAGCTGCTTTTCAGTTAGCTAGCTAGCTACAAGAAAGCTAACTGGCTCGGTTGCTAACTGGACAATAAATTGACATAAAGTAATGCATTTGTTACTAACCACTCCTCTCTCATGACTGACTGCAAACCATGCTGCATCTTTTTTGTGGAGAAATTTAAACTCTGGCAGAGCAGAAATTGGATGCTTAGAACAGCTAACATGGCAGCTTCCTTTATTTTGGACAACAATTCCCTCGTTTCCATCAAAGGTCAGCAGAACCAAGATGGTTTGTGATTGGGATGCTTGTCAAAATTCACCAAAATTTTACTTTGCATGAAAGTATGGCGCAGATTTTTTGTTTTATTTTGGCACCCCGCAAATTAATTTTGCCATCACATAAATTCACTATTCTCAGCGATTACATTGAAACGAATTGATTTTGTTCTGAAATTTCACCGTTAAAAAGTGCACCACACATGTAACCACTTCATTTTGGAAAGTTGCTAACAGACTGATCATTGTAAAAATTTGGGGATTTAAAGGACCATACCACCCATTTTGCATGTTTGAGCCTAATATATTTAATTTTCATACATGTTACGTTACTGACAATCATTTCCCAAAGGATAAAACTGTATTTCACTTTCCTGATATTTTGCAAAATCTCTTAATCTTTCAAAATCAAATATTCAAATGATACACCCACCTTAAAAATCCATGTTTCTCCTCCTAATAGTTACACAGCCTTATGAAGTCATGGTCCTTTAAATTTTTCAATAAACGCAGGTCTTCTTTTGGGACTATATTCCCTGGTGGAGGCATACATTCACTCCACACTTTTTAATGAGCTTAAACGCTAAAATTACGTAACTTCTATAAAAACCTGAATACATGTCTTGTTGGTGATGATGGATTACCTATCCCAAGAACGCTTCAAGTATCAACAAGTTGATTTTAATAGCAGAATGAACTTAAACTAATGGAGGTCTGGAAGGTAGCAAAAACATTTTTAATTCACCGTTCCAGTAGTATGCTTTGGGAAATGACTGTCAGTAACGTTACGTGTATAAAAATTGAATATACTAGGCTCAAACATGCAAAGTGGCTGGTATGGTCCTTTAAGATTGTAATGTAAATGTAGCCTAAATGCTACAGTAAGTATGGAATTATGGCTGTTATGGAATTTTCTGAGCTATATAACTTTATTTGCTTTTTTAAAAATTGTTTCATAATGATGCAGCCATAACACCCTTTGACTATGTGAATGAATAAACATGTGTATGTTGTGTTGTATGTTTTGTTATTTGCAGAATGTATGAGCCGCGTGTTTGTGGCTGTGGGTTATACTTACTACTGTAGCTGCTGTGGGATTTTCCAAAAGCCCAATAATAAAAACATTCAGTGAGACAGCAGCTCTGATTCATAACTCCTACTGTACACACACACACACACACACACACACACACACACACACAGACTGATGCATACTGGGATAATTTAGATTTCTTTGTCTCTTTTTGTACCATTCCCTCTCTACGTTACAGGCTTGTATGATCACATTTGGGCCTTGTCTAGCTAACGTTAGGCTAATGCTACCAGTTTCACTTTTAATTCTGTCCTCAGAGCACGGACACAATGATGGAAAGAGAAAACAGCGAGAAATCCAACTCCTCCCCACGTTCACATCTCACCGCACCTGGCCAATCGCTGTGTGAAGTGGGCGGGCCTGGTGGAGAGGTGGAGCTTCAATTTTTGACGGACACAGAATCCCTGAATTGACCGGCGGAAAGGGAGTTTCTGCCACCTTACTACTCTCTGAAAAACGTGTTGGAGGAAGCATGCGACGGCCTTTAGCTTGACCAAGCTGAGCTAAGTTGAAGCTGTCAGACTGGCCTCAGCTGTGTGTGTGTGTGTGTGTGTGTGTGTGTGCACCATCTGCAGCCAGTGCTCAGAAACACAGAGGCCTTTTTGTCCATCAGCAACATGTGGGAACAATTAATCACTGTCAGCAACCATGCTAGGAATCTCTCTCTCTCTCTCTCTCTCTCTCTCTCTCTCTCTCTCATTATTCTCTCTCTTCTTTAGGAGGTGCACAGCTCATACATTGCCAGTTATCTCTACATTGACACACAATAGGAAGACTTATAATGTGAAAAAATTAGGTCACAGCACACAGGTCAGGTATATAAATAGCGCACCTGAAACGATTTTCAGGAAGCTGATTCATTTCATTGTGTCGCACGGTGCTTCCTGATTGGTCCAGAGTGGATCTGATTCCCATACGTGTGATTGGTGGAGTGAAAGTGACTTGCACGGCTATGCATCATAGATGGGAGGGTTTATGACGCGGTGTTGCAAGTGTATTTCATCACCCAGCGACAGCCCGTGCATGAACTCAGATGAATGGACCAAACAGAATTAAAAACGCACAGCCAGCACACACACACACACACACACACACACGCACACACACAGTCAAAGCTCACACGTCCTGCTGCAGCAAAGCAGAGGGTTAAAGGGTTATAGCACCAAGAGACAACAGTGGGTCAAAGGTCAAAGTGCTTTAAGGTTGCAGTTCTCACCTCCTGCTCCATAACTCCGCCCTCTAATCCTGACAGCATGGATATGATTGGACAAACTCCGTGACCTGAGCCTCACACTTCTAGTGTACTTAACCACAATGACTAAGCGTGTGTGTGTGTGTGTATGTATGTGTGTGTGTCCTGATCAAACATGCACACACTTTATCTGCCATTATGTAAACCAGCACTAATCTGAGTCTAATGTCAACAGTGATGCTGTTGGGGGCAAACGAATTAATTGCGTAACACCTGTTATAATTTAGGAGGAGGGGCTGAACGGCATTGTGGGTAAAACGCTGCTTGTCTCGCACTGGAAGGTTTTTTTTCTTCAGAGTGCAAACAAGGTTAACGCAGTTCAAACTGCAAACAGATGACAGCACAACGTGGAATGGTTTCCGTTCTGGTTCATGGACATGATTTGGAACGGCTCAGAGCATTTTGACTGAAAATCAAAATGGTTCAGATCTTAAAAATTATGTTCCCATTCAGAACTATAAAATAACAGGACCTGAAGTGGGAACCGTGAGGACGTCATAAATGGACGAGTATTTATTCTACCTCCAAGAAAGTGAATAAAGGAGTGGAAATGTGNTGTGTGTGTGTGTGTGTGTGTGTGTGTGTGTGTGTGTGTGTGTGTGTGTAGCTGTTCATGTAACTTTGTTGGATTAAAGCAAATAAGATGATGAAAAATTTGCAGGTTAAAGGACCATACCGCCATTTTGCATGTTTGAGCCTAATATATTCCATTTTCATACATGTTATGTTACTGACAATCATTTCTCAAAGGATAAAACTGTATTTCAGCTTTCCTGATATTTTGGTAAATCTCTTAATCGTTCAAAATCACATATTCCTGCTAATAGTTACACAGCCTTATGAAGTCATGGTCCTTTAACTTTTTCCATAAACACAGGTCTTCTTTTGGGACTATATTCCCCGGTGGAGGCATACATTCACTCCACGCTTTTTATTGAGCTTAAACACTAAAATTACATAACTTCTAAAAAAACCTGAATACACGTCTTGTTGGTGATGATGGATTACCTATCCCAAGAACGTTTACAGTATCAACAAGTTGATTTTAATAGCAGAATGAACTGAAACCAATGGAGGTCTGGAAGGTAGGAAAAACATTTTTAATTCACCGTTCCAGTAGTATGCTTTGGGAAATGATTGTCAGTAACATTACGTGTGAAAATTGAATATATTAGGCTCAAACATGAAAAATGACGGTATGGTCCTTTAACAATATGGCCATTTTGATTGTTCCCGTTGGTGACACAACGGTTCCACGACAAACTACAGGAAATGCAGGCTAGCTAGCTTGATGGCACCTTGTTTCCACGGAGACCAAACAGAACCAGTTCAAGAACTGAAACCAGTATGAACAGATGGCTCAGAACAATGATTGGCCAGATGGAACTTCCTCTCGCCAAAACTGCCAGTTTTTGGAAATACCCATGTAGCTCATTTTGTACAGTTCAGGTAAAGAAGAAGCTAATTTAGTTCCAAACGTTGGGTGTGAAAGCACCTGTACACAACCTGTATAGTATACAGGTTGTGTACAGGTTGTATAGAGGTTGTATACAGGTTGTATACAGGTTGTACACAGTGTATACTAGCTGTACACACATATAAACACACNAGGTTGTATACAGGTTGTATACAGGTTGTACACAGTGTATACTAGCTGTACACACATATAAACACACATAAGTTCTATGTTTCTACACGACGAAGTGTTGAGGAAAAGAATAAAAATGTATTGGAGGCAAAGTCGACATGCAGGTCTTATAATAAATAACCTGGCTGGTTAGCGCTAACACTGCTGAGAGAGGACAGTTATTTATACTGTGACCATACACACACAAACACACACACACACACTGGTTCCAGCTGCCCTGAGTTTCTGGAGAGCAGACAGAACATTCCATTCTGTTCAATCAAATGTGTGTTTCCTGGCCAGGCCTGGGCGTCTCTCTCTGTCTGTTTGTGTGTTTAACTTATATTTGTGTGTGTGTGTGTGTGTGTGTATGTGTGTGTACACTGGATAAGAAGTTTGGCGAAATAAACCTGTTCCACCTCTTTTTGTTATATTTTTGTTCTTTCTCATTTCTTGCCCTCCCCCTTTTGTGCATAGATTAACGACTTCACACACACACACACACACACACACACACACACACACACGCTTTCCAAGACTCTGTTAAATAACAAAACGCCTGCTTGTCGTTAGTGAGGCCTGACTACAGCGCTGTCAACTCCAGCTCGCTACCGTCCCTCGTTGTGTAAGGCCATACGTTCAAAGAACTCCTTGTTTACTCTAAAGTTTCGTCCAATAAGATTCAGCCTGAGGGGGGGGTGTTGGCCAACCCATCCCACCCCAAACAGCCAATCACAGTGGGCCCTGTGCTGAGGCACTGGCAGGCACGCTACTATGGTGGTNCACCCCAAACAGCCAATCACAGTGGGCCCTGTGCTGAGGCACTGGCAGGCACGCTACTATGGTGGTCCGTCATTGGGTCAGTGTGTTATGATCAGTACAGAAAGTTCACGCCGATTCCTTTGGAGCATGTGGGTCATGGTCTCTCTCTCTCTCTCTCTCTCTCTCTCACTCATACACACACACACACACACACACACACTATAACCCTTCATGAGGACATTCCTGTTATAGTTCAGGACGGTTTGCTCAGCCCCTCTGAGCCTTATCAACCCCAGTTCAGAACATGGCGTCCTTAAGCCAAGAACACACACAAGCCACACACACACACACACACACACACACACACACACACGTACCCTGACAACAGAAACATCTCAGCGAAGGCGAGGAGTAGAAGCAGATGAAGATCTACAGCGAGCAGCAGCTAATGTCAGAGTTAACAGACATGAAACAATCTCCTCCACTTTGTGTATTTTAATTCATTAAAAAAATCAAAATATATTATATACATAAATAAATATATCTCACTATATAACTAAACACTGTACACAGACATAAATTACTCAGCACACATAAATCTCTACACATGCCATGACAGTTGTCCTACTTTTATCTGTACAATAACAAAAAAATTTAAAGGACCTTACCAGTGGTTTGTCAAACACTATCTGCATATCTGTTATGCTAATGCTAACCGTTTTCCAAAGCATAAATCTGTATTTTATTTTTCCTGTTATTTTGCCAAATCCCATAACCATAATGTTTCACCTGCTAACACACACGTATAATATATTCATTGTTCATACATGTAATGTTACTGACAATCATTTCCCAAAGGATAAAACCATATTTCAGTTTTCCTGATATTTTGCAAAATCTCTTAATCTTTCAAAATCTAATATTCAAGTGATACACCCACCTTAAAAATCCATGTTTCTCCTGCTAATAGTTACACAGCCTTATGAAGTCACGGTCCTTTAAATTTTTCCATAAACACAGGTCTTCTTTTGGGACTATATTCCCTGGTGGAGGAATACATTCACTCCACGCTTTTTATTGAGCTTAAACACTAAAATTATGTAACTTCTAAAAACTACCTGAATACACGTCTTGTTGGTGATGATGGATTACCTATCCCAAGAACATCTCAGGTATCAACAAGTTGATTTTAATAGCAGAATGAACTGAAACCAGTGGTGGTCTGGAAGGTAGGAAAAACATTTTTAATTCACTGTTCCAATAGTATGCTTTGGGAAACGATTGTCAGTAATTTAATATATTAGGCTCAAACATGCAAAATGGCTGGTATGGTCCTTTAAGTGACCAGTATGTGCATTTGGGGGGAAAAACGGCTGATGGCTTTAGAATGTATTGCGCTGTGTTTTTGTGTTTGCGTGTTCCAGTGGGTTGGGTGGAGTGGACAGCTATTCAGCCGTGGATCAGCCTGGCAGCATGACTATGATTATCATGCTGTGTGTGGCGACTTGCCCTGTGTGTCCTTTTCAAGAACTCAAACTATTTCAACATCTGACGTCTAAAAATAGAGGGTCTAGAGGGGCGAGCCTTCGATCGAAGATTACGGTATTTGTCCTGGAGTATGAATGTGTTGATGACACACAAAACATGTGATGTTCAGAGCACACATGCGTCTATTATTACAGACATTTTTGTTTTGTTTGCTGGGAGCTGTGTGGTTGACGTTGCCGCTGTGGAGGTGAGATGATGCGTTTAAGTCCTCAGATGGGAAGGCAGGAGCCAGAAGAAAGGAAGTGGGAGTGGCGACGTGTGAATCGTGGTTCAGCTGGATTATCTGGTGTTTGCTGAGGTATTTAATATTTTGGACAGACGATGGGGTTTGGTTTTCTCCTGAGAGGACGGAGAGTTTAGGCCTGATCGGACTGAGACAGGTTGAAATTCATTCATTCATTAGTTTTAAATAAATTGTGATAGGTTCGTCAAGGACGGCCGGTGAAGGTCACACACTCACACACACACTGTGTTATCTGTCTGATGTAATATCAAATTGCATATACATACAAAACGGTTTATGCTAATCATGACATATACCACGCTATATATGCAGACAAATGAAAAAAAAAAAAAAAAANAAAAAAAAAAAAAAAATCAGGCATTTTCAGACCAGATCTGTTTGCGCTGCTATTTTAAATTTCCAAATATTTTGCCAAATCTCCTAATCTCTCAAAATCAAATGTTCAGGTGATACACCCACCTTAAAATTCTATATTTTACCTGCTAACACATATGTCTGAATGTAGACAGGACGGTGGTTTTTAACTTCTCAGTAGAAGTCATCTTCTCCTGGACTATATTTCCTGGCGGAGACATACATAGTTTCCATGCAGCTCAGTATTGGACCACTTAAATAAAGTTACTTTGACAAAAATAAAAATTACGACACATTGTGTTACAAGTATCTACAAGCTGATTTTAATAGCGTGCTGGAATGAACTGAAACCAATGGCAAAATTTACCGCTCTAGTAGTATATTTTGGGTTTATATATTAGGCTCAAATTTCCCATTAAAGAGGGGAGGTGATAGAGCAAAACGCTTGTTACAACAAGAAGCCTTTTGGATCCATACCCTACAGACTGAGAACCCTAAAGGCTTAAATGAAGAGGTGTCATTTTCTTGATTTTATGATTGGTGTAGGATTGTTAAATTTATGTTTAATGGTTAGAGAGTAATGAAATGTAAATGCTTAATCAAATATTATATTTATTACATATATTTTTTCTACATATTTATTCTGCTTTTTCTGTGTATTTTTCTGTATTTGCTGTGCATTATATCATGCTTATTGGGAAGTATTGTGTTAGATAATTCTATTATTGCGTGTTAAGACAGATGGTTGTTGGATTTCACCTGGGGCCTTAGGACTATATAAGCCCCGCCCACTGTTTGTCATGTTACGCTGAAGATGGCTTTAGGCTCGTTCGTATCTGACTGCCCGAGTCTCAAAATTAAAAAGTTATGAGCGGTAAGCCGTTGAGTGCTGGACTGATTTTTGTCTTATATATTGAGCTCAAACATGCAAAATGGCCGGTATTGTCCTTTAAGAACAGGACTCATCCATGCCAGGCAGGGTTGGATTGGGATCTTAATTTCTACTGGGACTTTAAAGTGTAGCCGGGGGTGGGGGCAGACGAACATGACAATGATGATGGAGGTGGGACGAATAAGTCCATAATTATCTGCTGCTTCTCTGTGCTGAGAAAATTATGAAAGAAAAAAATTATAATTAATATTAATTGTGCAGTGTAAAGGCCACCGGCCGGCCCACCGATGGCTGCAGCCCACTGGGAAAAGTCTCGTCTCTCCCGATGCCAGGCAGGAACGAGGGCAAAGTGGACTGGAGACTCTGGATCTCATCTCTCTGCAGGGTCCCTCAAGTGCAGGATCAACTGTGTGTTTGGTTTATTTTTCCACTTTCAATAGTCATGCTACATTGTGATCAATTGCCAGGTATTTTTAAAAACCTGGGTGGGTAGTTTGGCCTGAAACAGCTGACATGGCAGTTTGTGAGCTAAATGAGTACATAGAGTCATGGATAAAAAGATGAGAGGCCAAGCAGCAAATGATCACACCGGTACGCATACAGGAGCTTTTCCATGAGAACGGGTGATTAATGAGATATTCCCAATATAGTATATATGTGTGTGAGAGAGAGAGAGAGAGAGAGATGAAGATGAAGAGAAACGGTGTCCTCAGTATTAAGACTAACAGGATGTCTAGATTAATTACGTCTCTGTGTGAGATGCAGGGCTGGAAGGAGGTGGGGGAGGGGACAGTCATTCATAATTATCAGGAAGGGGAATGCTGCTATTCCTGTGGGACGACACGGCGAGGGCGACAATGGAACCCTCTGGGAAATGATCCCTCCATCTCCATCACGACTCCCGTGCTCATTTCAAGGGTAATGGATGGGAAGGAAGAGAAAAGACAATCGCGTTTGCAGGAGAGAGAAGGAAGAGGAATGAGAAAATGAGGAGGAATCGAGGGAGAGGAGGAGGAGGGGAGGCTGTTTTTATGAGCAGAGCCTGGGTGAGGGGTTCGTTAAGGTTTACAGCTTCCGTTAACGGCGCTCTGCCCTGTCTGTGATGTGTACACACTCGTGTTGCTTGTGCTGGGTTCATGATAAAGGCAGCATTAGATGTTTGTTATTTAAAGGACCATACCATCCACTTTGCATGTTTAAGCCTAATCTATTCACTGACAGTCATTTCCCAAAGCATACTTCTGGAACAGTGAATTAAAAATGTTTTTCCTACCTTCCAGACCTCCATTGGTTTCAGTTCATTCTGCTATTAAAATCAACTTGTTGATACTTGAAACGTTCTTGGGATAGGTAATCCATCATCACCAACAAGACGTGTATTCAGGTTTTTTTAGAAGTTATGTAATTTTAGTGTTTAAGCTCAATAAAAAGCGTGGAGTGAATGTATGCCTCCACCGGGGAATATAGTCCCAAAAGAAGACCTGTGTTTATGGAAAAATTTAAAGGACCGTGACTTCATAAGGCTGTGTAACTATTAGCAGGAGAAACATGGATTTTTAAGGTGGGTGTATCACTTGAATATTAGATTTTGAAAGATTAAGAGAGTTTGCAAAATATCAGGAAAGCTGAAATACGGTTTTATCCTTTGGAAATGATTGTCAGTAACATTACATGTATGAAAATTGAATATATTAGGCTCAAACATGCAAAATGGGTGGTATGGTCCTTTATTTAAATCTTAACTATGGTTCTTTTTCTGCAGAAAGTCACTCGTGAGTCTGGATTATGAAGCTCAGCAGCAGACAGACGCGCCCATCCCTCTGTAATGGAGACTGTGGGTTTTCCTTATTAGGCCAAATTAATTTCTGGCATCTGGTGACTGACAGGAAATCTCCTGTACCCAGAGAGGAAATGATAAATCATAAGTAAATCTTCCTGACTGTCATCTCACATTTGGATTTAATTTAACTTTTTCTGTTTTACTGATCTTTCCAGCATCTTTTATCTCTCTTAGTGAAGCACTTTGAAAAACTAAAGTTTGTCACGGTTATAAAACTAAAGCAGCTTTCACATGATAAGTGGTGAGTGTTCTGTTATTGCGTATTGGGAACGAAGCGGTGACTCCCAACGTTGCGGCACGCCACTTTGAGCACCGTTTGAATTCTCCATTTTGATGCCACACTCAATGTTCAACCAAATTCAACTTTGACCTGTCTGTCGCTGACCTTTCTGACCAATCAGAGAACAGCTGAAGCTGAAGCTCATACTATGCATTAAGCAATTTCCCAAGTTGTCCAACACAACTTTATAGTCGTATCACGATCCTCAAAGAACGGCGCTTTGTTGGTGAAATGTCGGCAGTCAGACAGGCTAACAGATTTATAAACAGGCATATAATCTACAATCATATTTTAAATATCAGGTTAACTATATCCAAAGCTAAAGCTAGCTTAAGGTGGAGCCACACTACATGATTTGTTTCCATCGTAACGATTACATAAAGCCTGGCAGCACATTTAACGACTGAATCTTGGACGACGCAAAACGGTTTCCGGTCTTCTCTCGCACACATAACAGCTGTCTGATGAAAACTAACACACAGCCTGAGAACAGGCGGTCGTAGGTTACAGCGCTCGCCAGACTAACGTTTCCCACGGTATTGTTACACCAAAACAAACATGGATGCCATACAGCTTGCTGCTGTTGCTGTCTGCACGGCGATTTCCTCAGAGAAACAGAAAAAGTAGAGAAACGTAGGAAGTGGTGTTAGCCGTGGATGAGAAGGGAGCTGGGCAGCGTGGGCCGTGTTCCCTGCAGCGTTTAACATGCACATCATGTCAGTGTTAACTTCCTGTTTCTCTTTGTCATTCCTCTGTCATATTATCAGCTGATGTTTTCATTGGCTGTTGAAAACTACCGTTGAGATTTGAAACTTTCGCCATCAGCTGTCAAAAGATTTGACCTGATAAATTCAAACACGTATGACTGAATGGGACCTCGCCGACTCGGGTCGGCTTCAGACAGATTTGGATCTGTCGCTCGCACACACATCGATTACAGCTACAACTTCTGCTGTCCCCGACGACCCCGGATCGTTACCAATCTGCCTCCAAAACCACCTAGTGTGGCCCTAGCTTTAGCTGCTAATGTCGGTTAGCGGCTGTGTTTACCTCTAGTGCTTCTTGACGACGCATGTTGCAACGTTAGCACTCTGTTCCATGTGCTGACCAAAGCGCAGGCCATAGCTAGCACGGCGAGCGACATGCAGGTCGCTCTCCATGGCGTAAACACCGCTTATCAGGTGAAAACACCGTAAGACTCAACTAATCAACAGCCCCAAATGTCCTCTTGATGCCTGGTCTCTAAATTTATTTTAGTTGCATTCTGCAGACCTGAAGTTCCAAACTAAATTAGGAACTACTTTACCTGGAGTCAGAACTATGTTGCTCCTTCCTCACATCCCACCCATGCTTCAAACACCGTGAAAGTTATGGAAATTACAGCAAGTAATGCAATAGCCGTGTCATTTCCATGTGCCACAACTTCACCACCACACACAACAAGCTATTAGGTTATTTTATTTTTTTATTTTATTTTTTTTTTTTGCCAAACTGACTTTATTTAACTGATCCAACATGGAGCTGCATGGAAGATGATGTATGTCTCCACCAGGAAATATAGTCCCAGGAGAAGACGGCTTTTACCGATAAATTAAAGTGACCGTGCCTTCTATAATCATGCATAAATATTAGAAGGTGAAACATTCAATTTTAAGCTGGATGTATCACCTGAACATTTGATTTTGAAAGATGAGAGGATTTGAAAAAATAAGAGGAAAACTAAAATATGGTTTTATGTTTTGGAAATTGTCAGTAACGTAACATGTATGTGGGTTGTTACATATATTGGGATTGAACATGCACGATCACCGGTATGGTCCTTTAATGTTTGACATTTGCTCTGTGCAGTATCTTGCTGTAATACAGAATACACACACACACACACACACACATCTTGAACAGCAACTCTCTCCCTGTGTGTTTCCATGTGTCCGGGTGTCACGAGTCATGAGGCCTGTTTGCTTGATTTAACCTCGCTCTGGTGTGTGTGTGTGTGTGTGCGTGTCTTCTGTCTCTTTGATCCGGTATTTCCACAACACGGCCTGCTGATGCCTCAGGCTGCATGGAGGCCACGCCCACAGGACTTAGTGTGGGTTGACAAAGGGTCGACTCATTTCTCCATTTGTTGACAGACGGTTTCATTGCATCTCAAACCTTCAATTACAGCAGCTGAAGGTGAGCTGTGATGTCGCTGAAGGTGAGCTATGATGTCGCTGAAGGTGAGCTATGATGTCGTTCGACACATCACGGCCGAAACAGCATCACGCCTAATCATGACAAGTCAACTAAGAAGGCTGGTAATTTATTTTGTGCTGGATAGTTTGGAACCTGTGACATGCTGTTTCTGTTTGACTGGGAGGGGTGTGTACTCTTGTGTATGTGTGTGTGTGTGTGTGCATATGAGTGTGTGTGTGTGTGTGTGTATTATTCCTGCATGTGAGTACACATCTGGTTCAGATTAGCATCGGGGCCCTGATGGTGTTCATACAGCTATTCACTGTAATGGCGGTAAAAACAGATAGAGCACACACAACACTTAAAAACGCACAGACACATACACATGCACACACACACAGGATTATACTCTATATTAACTATGCACACGTGTCATGATGGTAACCATATGTGTACTGTCGTCGTTGGAAGAATTGGTTGTACTCTACAGCTTTGCTGGATGCAATACCTAAAGAAAACTGAAGGGGGCAGCACTTAGCATTAGTACTGTGTTGTCACGGTTACAACAGGAAAGGAGACATTAGCAACGGCCCTCGCATTTGCCCCCCTGGTGGGTATATTATTTAATTATCCAGATTAACATAAAGTACGCAATTTTTTTTTTTTTTTTCNTTTTTTTTTTTTTTTTCGGAGAATTTGAAACGATTGTGCCACAATCGTGCATAAATGTTAGCAGGAGAAAACACTGAATTTTAAGGTGGGTGTATCAGCTGAACATTTGATTTTAAAAGATTAGAGGATTTGAAAAAATAACAGGAAAACTAAAATAGAGTTTTATGTTTTGGGAAATGGTTGGGAGTAATGTAATATGTATTATTACAGTACTCCCAGTTGTAGTAAGTAGTTATTGGGCTCAAATATGCAAAAACTACCAGGATGGTCCTTTAAAACCCAGTAAAGTCCTGATCTAACATGTTGAAACTCTAATTCTTTTACTAAAGAAACAGGAAAAGTTTGTTACTTGGCAGAAGTTGGATATAAAGTAAATCATCAGAACAGCCATGAATTAATTTGAATAATCACCCTTTAAATGCAACATTTTCAGATTTCCCACAAATAGTTCAGTAACATGTGAGTCAAAAAGTTCATGTTACGTCTGTCTTACAGTGCTGTGGTCTAATGTGTTTAGACTTCTACAGCAGCAACTTAAAGTTAGTATCAATTGATACCAACAGTTTTTGGTGAAATGACCTTAAACTGTGTTGAACCATGTTGACCTTAATGTAACTCCCTCTATCTCTCCCTATCTTCCCCTCTCCCTCTATCTCTTCCTCCCTCCTCTCTCTCTCTCTCTCTCTCTCTNNAAATTCCCAAAGGTACCAGGACTGGATCAGTTAACTTGTATGATCTGGTCTGGCCGCCGACACCTCTCCATTAGAATGCTGTAGTCTTTCTGTGTGTCAGCTTGTATATTTGTGTCTCTGTGTGTATGTGTGTGTGTATACGTGTGTGTGTGTGCGTTCCTCGTTCTCTGCTGAATCAGCACTTCCAGGCATGTCATCTCACTTTCTCTCTCTCTCTCTCTCTCTCTCTCTCTCTTTCTCTCTTCCTCCTGCATACTACCTTAGCAGCTGTAAAAGTGTGTGTGAAAGCACACACACACACACACACACACACACACACACACACACACACACACACACACACACACACAGTCTCAGCCTTTCAGTGCTTGTGTTTTATGTGTGTTTTAGCACAGGGTGACATCGTAACCTTTACCAGACAAACACCCAATGGCTGACTCAACTAAACACACACCACACACACACACACCTTGTAAGAGTTCTGCTATTTTCTCCCAGCAACAGCTGCCTCTTCCTCTGCTGGTTTGTCTCCGCCCCCTGAGGAGTCACATGACTTCCTGCTCTCAGACAGAAAGGAAGGAGCAGCGTTTTCTTTCGCTCCCTGCTCCTCTTTTCTTATCCTCATCCAACTGTTTCTGCAAATGCATTTCATCCTTTTTTTTTTTTTTTTTTTTTTNTTTTTTTTTTTTTTTTTTTGATGAAACACGTCCTCAGCAAACACAATTTAACTTTTTTTCCATCACTGAAAGAAGACTGGTTTTTTTTCAGTTTCGCCCCGTTCTCCTTCTGGCTCCTTCTTCTCCTCTCCGGCTCTTCCTTTCTCTCCTCCTATAACCCCTCTGCTGTTTTTTCTCTCTTCTCCTTTATTGCATCCCTCCTTTTCCCCACATGCAGCACTTTGTATTTATACCATCCCACTATTAATAGACTGCTGGCAACCACACAGCTACTTCTTCTGTATTCTGTGTGTGTATGTGTGTGTGTGTGTGTGTGGTCACGGAAATCAGTGTCTTTTTTTCAACTGTTGCCCCATGTTTCATTTTATGGTGAAGCTTGGAGTTGGGCTGTGCCACATCATATCGTCCATGATAATACCGGTAGAATTTTTCTATGATAAAAAATTGTCATATCACGATATTGACAATATTGTGGTGTGATGACGCGTTGATACATTTTCATAACACACACAAGAAGAAGAAGAAGAAGAAGAAGAAGAAGAAGAAGAAGAAGAAGAAGAAACTAAACAAGCAAGCCTGAAAGTAGCGAGTCAGCACCTGAGGAATTAGTTCCTAAAAAGGAGCTAGCGCTGTTTGGAAATGGGTTTAGCTACAAGGCTAGAGGCTAATAGAGGCTAATAACCAAAGGTGGAAACACAACAAGTTAGTTGCTCCACCTGAAGCAGAAACACCTGATGAATACCAAGAAAGTCACAAGTCACATGAGGAGGAGAACCAATCAGCTGATTTGAGATGCAAAACAAACAGGAANAGTCACAAGTCACATGAGGAGGAGAACCAATCAGCTGATTTGAGATGCAAAACAAACAGGAAGTGATGCATCAGTCTAATGCTGCGTTCGACAACCTTGGAAGTCGAATTTTTCCCACTTGGAAGTTGCAACTTCCAACCTCAAACTGTTCCAGCCAAATGTCATCAAAAAAGCATAGCTGAACACCAATAAATACTGTCAAATTAATTAAACTTAGTAATAAATATTAACTAAAGTAAAGTTAGACTACAGGACTGTTTGGTTTTGTTGTTTTACAGTGATATTAATCACTGTGGGTATTAAACTTTGTGCAGAGAAGTAATATTATGAAATTATTTACACTTACATATCAATGGCAAACAGTTATTATACCAAATAGATGGTTAACTTGATATATTCTGACCTTTTTCTATCAGTTTCACGCAAGAAAAAATACTTTATTTGCCTGTTAGCTGATCATTTCCATTCACAAAGCTTGCGTCCACGGTGCTGCCATGTTGAGTGACGTCATACTCGGTAAGTCGGGGTAGATAATTTTGGTCCGAGTTTCCCAGCCGGAGCTCCGACTTCAAGTGACATTCCAACACAAGAAGTTCCAAGTAAGAAGTCAGAAAAATCTGAGCTCCAAGGTCTGTCGAACGCAGCTTAATGTAGCTGGAGCGTTAGCTAGCTGTACTTCCTGTGACAGAAAAAGCTAATGGTGGGGTGACATTAGAAAAGCAGTTTTGTCTTGTTAAAGATACAATGCCTGTCCACACAGTAGAAAAAGAAGCTTTAAGAGACTTTTAAAAAGCTAGAGCCAACATACAACATACAACAATACCCCAAGGAAATACATTTTAAAGACAACTCTGTGGCTGATGTACTGTATGAACAGCGTATATAGTATAGCGTATACAGAGTATAGTTCACACTATACTTCAACTTTCTGTGCAGTTTTAAGGCAGATGTGCAGATATACATGGACAGAATTACTTGACATGTTGCTATAAATGAGCATGAAGAGCATGACGGGGACGGGGGAGGGGTGTCAGGTGAGGAAGTGCATGAGGAGGTGGCTCAAAGTCCCAGTACAGCACATCCAACCCGGTCCATCCAAATGGGTCTGAGAACTTGTTGGGAGGCAACCGTGTTTATACCTTCTCAGAATATCCACACGGGACAGTAGGTCAAAGGATGAAGTGATGTTGAATGTGTGTCTGTTTTTGTAATCTCAATGCAATATATCATACAAATGTGGGAAAGAAGAGAGGAGGGGTTATTAACGGTTCTGTTGGGTGTGCTTTTGTGATCTCCACTCCATTATGAACAGAGATAACAGCACACAGTTTCACTTTCCTCTCTGTGGAACGCAGACAAGTGATGGAAAGAAAAAAGAAAGCTTGACAGAGAAATTAAGACCCACTCCACTTTTACACCTCGCCATAACTGGCTAATGAAGCCAGCATGCTTGGCAAGTTTTGTTGGACGCACCTCCCCANCCCACCCACCCCACCTGTAAATTGAGTGGAAAGAGAGTTTCTGCCACCTTCCATCTCTCCTGCAGACATGTTGAAGGAAGCATACTGTGTTCTTTATTATAATTCCATGCTTGAGTAAATCAATTTCCAGCATATTCGCATAATCTACTATAGGTATGTTACTCAGAGGAAGGAAATGTTGATTTATGCAGATTTCCATCTAATTATGGTGGGTTTTTTTGCATTAAGTTGGGGGGAAATTAATTAATTAATTAATAATAATAATAATAATAATAATAAATCTGAGTACAGTCATAGTTTTAACATGCATCTAAAAGTACTTTGTAACTTCAGAAGGCTGAAACTATTCTGATATTCTTCATTATCTCTGTCCTTTACCTATGCTGTGCCTCAAAGCTCGATTTCTGAACATTTTTTCCTCTTTCATCTCTCTCTCTCTCTCTCTCTCTCAAAGGTCTTTTCTAAGTCAACTCTCCACAAAGCTGTGGTGGCACTAGCTGGCTGCAGGCCAACCTCTCCGGTTCTTTCTCTCCGTGTGGGTGAGCAGCGATCACTCAGTCTGCCTCTCCATCCCCTTCTCCTCTTTCCAGCTCGCTTTTTGTCCTCCTCCTCCTCCTCTCTTTTCTCTGAGGAGGTGAGTGGGTAGAAAGTGTGAGATCTCAAACTCTCAGTCAGACGCTTGGCTTTCACATGGAGAGGTGGCGAGGAGCTGCAGGGCTCCTACAGGGGCGTGTCCATAAGCCTGTGGTGCTGGTGTGAGAAGGCCTTGTAAACCAGAGAGGAAGAAAAGAAGAGAGCAGGAGCGGAGGAGAAGAAACGAGTGGAGAGAGAGAAAGAAAGAAAGAAAGAAAGAAAGAAAGAAAGAAAGAAAGAAAGAAAGAAAGCATTGGCAAGCTTTTCAGCAAGAGTGGAGAAGAAAAAACAAGTGGAGGAGAAAAAATGAGTGGAGAGAAAGAATGATAGAAAGAAAGAAAGCTAGAAAGACAGCTAGAAAGCTAGAAAGAAAGAAAGAAAAAGAAAGAAAGAAAGAAAGAAAGCATTGACAAGCTTTTCAGCAAGAGGAGAAAAACGAGTGGAAAGAAAAAAGAAAGAAAGAAAGAAAGAAAAAGAAAGAAAGAAAGCACTGACAGCTTTTCAGCAAGAGTGAAGGAAAAAATGAGTGGAAAGAAAGAAAGAAAGAAAGAAAGAAAGAAAGAAAGAAAGAAAGAAAGAAAGAAAGAAAGAAAGAACTGACAAGCTTTTCAGCCAGCTGGGCCTCTTTCTTATCATGGGCTCAATACCAAAGCTCCCACAAGCTAAAACACACACACACACACACACACACACACACACACACACACACACACACACCTTTTCATGGAGAAAACCCTCATCTTCCAGCTGACAGCACTTTGACTCAAACACACAGTAATGAAAGGCTCCATCATGGCTGTGAGTCATGTAGCAGTCTCACAGAGTTTCACACGGACACGGAGCAGAGCGGGGTGAAGACGAGGGTATGAACTTATGAGGACGAAAATGAAACGACAGGCGAAGTCAAAGTGTCCGCTGTGAATTTTTATCCCTGTGAACTCACACGCTGACCTCGTCACAAGCGCCGCAGTGTGGCGTGCAGTCAGCAGCCGCCGGCCTCAAACTGACTGACATAACCAGAGGAAAAGGGAAGTG
>VXCM01005137.1:0-25273 GCA_014773175.1 Lucifuga dentata
AGGCTAACTCTGCAGAAAGAGGCTAACTCTGCAGAAAGAGGCTAACTCTGCAGAAAGAGGCTAACTGCAGACTGAGGCTGGGTGGAGATTCAGGGGCACATGAGACTGTTTCTAAGAGCGGAAGAGACACACATCCTCTGACCTCTAACCCCAGCTGGAGGTATTCCTGACAGGTTGGCATCAACAGGAAATGTCTCACACACACGCACACACACACACTCACACAGCATAGCCTTGGTCCGCCCAGTTCTACTGTAGAGTAGAACACATAGTTTTTGAAATATCCAAAGAAACTCATTCTTGTTACTAAAAAAGAATGAAAGTGAAATGAAGTGATGAGATGATTTGCTGCAGATATGAGAAACATTAAACATGTGACTGAATTTAAAACACAATGAAAAACTGTGTATGTTTAACCTGTAAGCTAGCAGTCAGTGTCATCATGTGTGTGAAGGATGTCAGTCATCCAGGTAGTGAGACGTGCAAGAAGATAAGTGTGAATCACAGGATGTAGCCATGCAGTCATCACACACACACACACACACACACACAGGACAAGAAACAGCTTTCAGTACCCCCCACTGATGTTCCTTTTAAAGGACAATACTGGTGGTTTTGCATGCTTGAGTCCCAATAAATACTGCCTGCATAAATGCTACGTCACTGCTAATTAGCCTCTATGGCACTAAACTTAAATACGCTCTGAAGTCCAAATCCACCACAAGACAAGAACTCAGCTGAAGTTAGCACAGNTAAACTTAAATACGCTCTGAAGTCCAAATCCACCACAAGACAAGAACTCAGCTGAAGTTAGCACAGCGGCTAAGCTAACACCACTCATAACAAATCACCACTGACCAAAAGTCACCATTTCACTCATTTTACTCCACCGTTAGCTTGTTCTGTCACAGGAAATGCAGCTAATGCTCCAGCTATGCTACACTGAGTCAACATCACTTCCTGTTTGTCTCAAATCATCCGATTGGCTCTCCTCCTTATGTCACTTTCTTGGTATTCACCAGGTGTTTCTGCCTAATTTGTTGTGTGTCCACCTTTAGCTGTTAGCCTGTTAGCCTGTTAACTTGTAGCTGAAGCATTTCAGACAACAGAGGAAGTAATTCATCAGATGCTGAGCTGCTACTTTCGGACATGTTTGTTTAGCTTCTTGTTGCGCTCATGATGTGAAAATTCATCAGCGCATCATGTCACAATATCATGATATGACAAATTTTTTTATATAAAATCTTATACTGGGTTATCATGAAACGATATGATGTTTCACAGCCTTAGAAGCTACTTCGCTGTTTGTTGCTAAATTTATTTGAGGCGCAGGTTTAGGAAATGTTGAGTCAAAGTTTCTCCTGCAGTCAGTTATGGCTGGATATCAAAGCTAGTCTAAGACAGAAACAAACCCAAAAGTGAAAAAAAATGTATAAAAGAAAAGAAATATATAGAAAAGAAATATATAGACTCTTCAATTTAGATTGTTCCTTCAGTAAGCAGTCCGGCAGCCAAAAGATCAACGCTAACTATGTAGCATCAGGCTAAATACATACCACCATAACTGAAGCTCATTCATAAAGCTTCCCTTACATCAATTAATGTACTAGTGTCTTATCACAGCACGCCGTTGAGTTGTTTTTGTAGCCACTTCCTGCTTTCAACGTGTTTTATTGTCCCTTTTCACAGCCACACTTCTCTACGTTCCATGTCAGTCTGTCCTCCACTGATGACATCACGACAAGAGATTCAGCTGTCACATGATTTCCTGTTCTCAGCACTCTGCAGTGTTGTGTCGACAGGTGAATCTGTCCACGTTTTCTCGTGGATAAGCAGGTTCCTCCGCTTTCACTCTGAAAATCTGCGTAAAGCTTCATTTCCAATTCCAGCGTGCCATGAAAATCAACAAGCACAGACTTCAAACCTGCTTGAGGTTGGTTGGTTTGTTGATTGGCTGGTTAGTTGTTAGTTGGTTGTTTGGTTGGTTGTTGTTTGGCTCTTTTGTTTGGTTGTTTGTTTTGTTTGGTTGATTGGTTGGTTGGTTGGTTGATTGATTGGTTAGTTGGATTTTGTTTGGTTGGTTGATCGCTTTGTTGGTTGGTTGATTGATTGGTTGGCTGGTTGATTGGTTGGTGAATTGGTCTTGGATGGTTGGTTGGTTAGTTGTTAGTTGGTTGGTTGTTGTTTGGCTCTTTTGTTTGGTTGTTTGTTTTGTTTGGTTGATTGGTTGGTTGGTTGGTTGATTGATTGGTTAGTTGGATTTTGTTTGGTTGGTTGATCGCTTTGTTGGTTGGTTGATTGATTGGTTGGCTGGTTGATTGGTTGGTGAATTGGTCTTGGATGGTTGGTTGGTTAGTTGTTAGTTGGTTGGTTGTTGTTTGGCTCTTTTGTTTGGTTGTTTGTTTTGTTTGGTTGATTGGTTGGTTGGTTGGTTGATTGATTGGTTAGTTGGATTTTGTTTGGTTGGTTGATCGCTTTGTTGGTTGGTTGATTGATTGGTTGGCTGGTTGATTGGTTGGTGAATTGGTCTTGGATGGTTGGTTGGTTAGTTGTTAGTTGGTTGGTTGTTGTTTGGCTCTTTTGTTTGGTTGTTTGTTTTGTTTGGTTGATTGGTTGGTTGGTTGGTTGTTTTGGTTGGTGAATTGGTTGGTTGGTGAATTGGTTGAGTGTTTGGTTGGTTGATTGGTTAATTGGTTGGTTGTTTGATTGATTGGTTAGCTGGTTGATTGGTTGGTGAATTGGTTGGTTGGTTGGTGAATTGGTTGAGTGTTTGGTTGGTTGGTTAATTCGTTGGGCAGTTGATTGGTTGGTGAGTTGGTCTTGGATGGTTGGTTGGTTTGTGAGTTGGTTAATTGGTTGTTTGGTTGGGTGGCAATTGATTGGTTGGTTAATTGGTTAGGTGGTTGATGTATTGGTTGGTGAGGTGGTTGGGGAGTTGGTTGCTTGGATAGTAGATTGTTGGTTGGTTAATTGGTTGGGTAGTTGATTAATTGGCTGGTTAGTTGGTTAATTGATTGTTGGTAGTTAGTTGGTGAGTTTCTTACTTGGGTGGTTGGTTTATTGATTGTTTAATTGGTTGGGAGATTGGTTAATGAGTTGTGAGGTTGGTTGATTGGTTGGTAGGTGAGTTGGTTACTTGGGTGGTTGGTTGATTGATTGGTGAGTTGGTTAGTTGGGTAATTATTGTTTGGTTGGTTGGTTGGTGAGTTGGTTAATTGGTTGTTTGATTGGTTGGCTGGTTAATTGATCAGTCGGTCAGTTGGTTGATGAGTCCAAATGGAATCTATTGAGTGGTTACTTTTCTCACCATTTCATTTGAGATTTTTCTTTCATGAAATAACTGAGTTTTAATGAGCCAGCAGTCATTCAAAATAAGTTAAATTAAATGGTGGTTAACGTTCACTGTAGTTAGAATACTTTTTCCAGTTGCATCAGTTGCGTTTCCTCTGAAATGACACTGAACGACACACACTGGCTTATGTGGTAACAGATGATTCATGTGTAAGTTGTGGTTTGACTCTTGCATCATTCCTGCAGTCACATCTGGAAAACACAGTGGAGTGTGTGTGCAGGCTGAGAGGCGAGGTTAGGATCGAGCACAGATCCTTCCTCCTGTAGATCTGAGCTCGAGTCCTGTAATCAGATCCCGTGCGGTGATCAGACCAGCAGGCTGAGGACATTTCAGGAATGTTTCTGAAAATAGCCCGGTCTATTTTTACTGTAAGTGCTCTCTGCAGCAGAGGAGGAAATCCATATTTCATGTTTGTTCCATCTTGCTCCAACGACAAAACACGCTGCCAGTTTCCACAGGAAGACAAGCTAAAGCTAGAGGATGCAGATTAGGCTGCAGAACACAACCTTCATAGCGCAGCATCAGAATCTCTTAAGACAATATACATAAAGTCAAGCAGGTAAACTTTATGTTCCCTTATTACAAGTTCAATACTCTCATTAATAATAATAATAATATTTATTTGTAGAGCTCTTTTCTAAACATTCAGACACTTTACAGAGAAATAAGACATGAAAGAAAACAACAACAACAACAAAGCTAAAACACAAAGTTAAGACGCAATAAAAATGATCGGCAACGCAATCATTCACTCTTTCTTGTGGAAATGATGTATTGACAGATTAGCTGAGTTATGCTGCCCCCTTGTGGTTCAATGATGAGCTGCTCAGTGGAGAAGTATAAAATGCTGTGGTTGTTCTGCTGATTCTTCACGTGTTCCTGCTTCATATATGAAGGTCTGTTTGCAGCTCAGGTACAGATTCTTCTGCCAGGGGAAATCAGGCTCCTCCCACCTCCCAACCAAAAAGTGACCAAAAAGTGCGATATTCCAAAATAATAGTAGTAATAATAATAAATAATTTTGACAAATACACAGACTTCTGGCTGTGAAGCACCACTATACTGCCATAAAGAGAAATTAAAATAATAATAATAATAATTTTATTAATTGGTTTATGTATCATTAGAAACAGTAGTTTTCTAAATGTATCTGATCAAATTGCACCTACTGACAGTCTATCATGTTTTTCACTTTTGAAAAACAACAAAACAATATGGGAAAATGTCTTACATTAAGGAACCATTAGAGTTCCTGGAACCACTACAGAACTTGATCCACGTGTCCCACAGGTTTCATCAGAGTCACTTCAGAACATTTTCGGTAATCCTGCGAACAAACAGGAAGTCAACAAATCAATGGATGGAGGTGAAAAGAGAATCTTGTTGGCAGAGGAAACAATCACCCTGTTCATGCATTAAAAGAATTGTTTTTCCTACCTTCCAGACTGCCACTGGTTTCAGTTTATGCCAGTATGATATAAAAATCGACTGGTAGAGACTTGAAACGTGCTGAGATAATCCATCACAGACAGCACAGGGTGTATTAAATATTTTGTCTAAGTAACTTTGTTTAACCACTTCAGCACAGAGCTGCTCAAAGGAAAATGTATGTCTCCACCAAGAAATATAGTCCCAGCAGAAAAAGACTTTTACAGAGAAATGAAAAATGACCGTGCCTTCTACATTTGGACACACGTGATAGCAGGTGAAACATTGAATTTTAAGGTGTCTTTATCACCTGAATGTTTGATTTCAAAAGATTAGGGGATTTACCAAGTATCACAAAACCTAAAATACAGTTTTACATTTTGAAAAATAGCTGCAGTTGTGAAAGGTATATGCTTGGCTTAGACCAAAATATAGTCTGATATAGTCCAAAACTCTGGAGAAGTTTTTATTTGTGGTCTGAACATGATCAGCATAACTTCAGAACCAAGTCCATCCAACCAAATCAATCTATTGATGTATTGATTGATTAGCAGCAGAGATGCTAGGTGTGTGTGTGTGTGTGTGTATGTGTGTGTGTTTCACATTAAGTAAACTCCACCTCTGATGATCAAATCAAAGAGATGCTGTTTGATTTGGGAATAGATGAAAACTGAAATAGAAAATAAAAAGTAAAAATTAAAAAAAATTAATAAAAGCCAATAAAACATCAATAAATGAATTAAAAAAAAAAAAAAAAAANTAAAAAAAAAAAAAAAAATAATAATAATAATTAAATAAGTAAATAAACAGCGAATACATAAATACAGATAAGGCAATAAAGGCAATAAAAAGGACAATAAAAGGACGACATCACATAAAAGCAAGTCTATAAAAATGGGTTTTAAGAANATAAAAAGGACAATAAAAGGACGACATCACATAAAAGCAAGTCTATAAAAATGGGTTTTAAGAAGACATTTAAATAGCTAACTACTTCCTGTTTGGATTCTCTTTCTCCGCCCCCAGATATTTCTGACCAATGAGCAAAGAGAGTGTTGTCACATGACTTTTGCTGATAGATTTTGGTTTGATTGGATGTTTTCCTGTGTGAAACTGAAANGTGTTGTCACATGACTTTTGCTGATAGATTTTGGTTTGATTGGATGTTTTCCTGTGTGAAACTGAAACCAAACCAGTAAAACGCAGCATTGGACTGGAGCACTTTGAAAGTTAGTCACCGCACGCCAGGAGGCCTCATTTCTTCTTCATCTTCTCAGTTTTATTAGATCTCAAGTGAAAATAGTGCAAATGACGTGTTTCACCACGAGTTTCGTCAGGTTCGCTTCACAGTAATCTCATCAGGAACAATAAATAGTCTTAGTTAAAGCAGACCACCCAGTCAGTAACAGGTGTTTCANTAATCTCATCAGGAACAATAAATAGTCTTAGTTAAAGCAGACCACCCAGTCAGTAACAGGTGTTTCATCTGACGTGTGTCAGGAAGTTCACATCATCTTCTAACCTCTAAGTGCTGCTACATCCATCAGATGCCACATATAGATCAAGAAGAAACACATCAACCTTATCACAATGAAGCAGAGCTAATTAATCAATACATATATAAATACATACTTAAATACAGCATGTCAAAAATATTCAACTACATCATAAAAAACATGTTCAATGTAGTTCAAAGTACAGATCCCCACTTGTACTATCCCCTGTACTAGTCCCTGATTCAGACCAGAGCAAACGATCTGCAGATCTGAAAATGGCCTAATCTTTGATTAACTTTTGGTATGTTGGATACAATATAAGTGTTTATATCTCAGTATACTTATGTTCTTCTCATTGATTTTGATTTGATGTTATTTTGAGTAACACATCAACACTCAAACACATTTTCAATCAACTGTGTTTTCATATTTCGATGGAGTTGTGGTTTTTATATGATGTTTGAAAAAAATCTAGTTATTTCCTTAATGGGAATATAAGTGAAATATTAACGTGCATGTAAATGTATTGGTGATACAGATGGGGGGGGACTGCTGTGAAGCAAACACATTACATAATGTTGTCAGATTAAAGTTATCGATTAATCTCAGCGGTTCATTACCAACTGATTGAAGCCAGTAATTACTTTGTGTCCCAATACACACTAGCAACAGCCTGAACGATTTCATTCATAATCTTGTCTGGACAAACATTTCCATGGATTCTATTAGTGATGGATGTGATCGACACAACACGTGGAAACCCCTTAAAGGACCACACCAGCTGTTTTGCATGTTTGAGCCTAATGTGTTCAATTTTCATAATGTAATGTTACTGATAATCATTTCCCAAAGGATACAACTTGGAATGGTTTTTTCAAAGTTTCATAATTTTAGCATGTAAGTGCAATATAATAAAAAGTGTGGAGTGAATGTATGCCTCCACCAGGGAATATAGTCCCAAAAGAAGACCTGTGTTTATGGAAAAATTTAAAGGACCGTGACTTCATAAGGCTGTGTAACTATTAGCAGGAGAAACATGGATTTTTAAGGTGGGTGTATCGCTTGAATATTTGATTTTGAAAGATTTAGAGATTTTGCAAAATATCAGGAAAGCTGAAATACAGTTTTATCCTTTGGAAAATGATTGTAACGTTACATGTATGAAAATTGAATATATTAAGCTCAAATATGCAAAATTGGTGTATGCTCCTTCAAGTATTTATTTAGAAGTAACAAACTTGTACTGAAAAAATGTAACACAATATAGATTTTTTAATTTTTTTTTTAAATTAGTAACTATGAAGTAAAGTAACTTTTTAATGGAAATATCAATATTCACATAAAGGGGAAAAAAAAAAGCCAAACATGTAAGTTCTGTAACTAAGTATTTTTACTTCATTACTTTACACCAGCAGGCGAAACAGCGTGAATCCACTAATCTGGAATCAGTTATTAAAGCAGTTTGATCTGATCAGCCAAATATTCCAGGATTCTTGATCACCTGATCAATAGTCAATAAAAGCAAACAGGCAGATTTGGTGTGTTAGTGTGGAGAACCAGGGATTTTTAAAAAATTTTTATTTCAGTGTTTGACTGATATAAAATGATTATGTAGTCATATAAGTGTCAGACAGAGTCTACATAACATGAGGACTATTTATTGAAGGAGATCATAGACTCCATACATGAATTCATATCCAAACTCTGGAACATATAGTTTATTTTCAGGCTGTAGCAGTTACACGCATCTGACCACTAGATGTCGCTGTGGTATTTGAAACCAGAGAATTATTTCCTGAAGCAGCTGCTTCAAAGCTTCATTTCTGCATTATATTTGTTCATCTTACACTAAAGCAACAAAATAAGCACCAAAATCATCTGCGGTCTATTTTAGACAGTAATAAAAGCCAACACGTCAAAGTGTGATGTTTAATTTAGATTGTTTAATGTTAATTCCATGCTGTGTTTCAGTAAGAACGATACAGATTCTCCGTCTGTGGCTTCAGTCAGATATCCAGTAGTACAAATCAGCTCCAAGTTACACATGATGAAGCAAATCAAAGACAGAAAAGCTCTGCTTCAGAAAAAAAAAAAGGTTAGAAGCATCAGAAAAGATTATTTGTTAGCTCATGCAAGCACTGACTTATTTTTCGGGCTCTCTTCAGAGAAACGGGGCCAAATTGACACAATCTCAACAGTTTTGATTAAAACCACCAGCCAGCATCAAGTCAACCTACAGAAATTCAGCATGTGTGAAGAGTTACAGTATTTCAGCACAAAGTACAACTACAAAAACAGAAAGAGGATCAATGTGGCGGAAAAGTTTAGCACTTTTCTGTCCTGAGCGAATGAAGTCAATTTTCAATTTCCTGTGAAAAACTAATTGAAGAAAAAGGGCACTTTAAGTCCTTCAAATTCCCAGTAAGAAGCAGTTATTTGTGTGACATTTCACTAAAGAGATAAAATAGCTTGTAACTTAAAGTCAAAATGATCAGTAATAAAAGTTAATTTTTATAATTACATTATGAATTATTCTCATTAATATTCTCAATACATCCAGCAACTGAAAACATACTGAGGAAAGAGCAAAACAAACACAATGAAACACATGTAACACTAAAGAAATCAGTCACGACAAAAAAAAAAATTAAAAAAAAAAAAATTTAAAAAACACAGGGACTATTTCTGGATCTTTATCTTTCTCACATTGCATTTAGCGTCTCATGAAGTGGCGTTTATGTCAAATGAGTTTAGGGGAACTGAAAAGGGAAAATGAACTCAGTGGACCTGATGGTCTTGGAGCTACAGAGGTGACAAAGGAAAAAGGAAAACAGCGAGAGGAAGGTGATTTGTAGGAGTCATGGGTGGGGTGAAGGTGGAGGAGTGTGAAAAGGTGAGGGCGGGGTCTCACTGGGCCTCGGTGTCTCCGTCTTTGCACTGTTCTTCACCTGGTGAAGACAGAAGACTTTGGTTAGTCTTCCATCAGAACAGGAAGTCTGACTAAATATTTCACCATGCAGGAGAAAAGTCAAACAGTCAGCGTGTCAGAGTGAAAGGAGGATTAATCGTGTGTTAGTTTTTATACCAAACTTCACACATGCAGGCAAGTTCCACAACTTCAGCTCAGTCACAAACATTACAGCATATCAGCGACCGTGTCTGTGGAAAAATGAGCGATAAAGTGGGCTGAACTAATGAAATCCTCTGCAGACAAAAAAAACAAAAAACAAAACCCTGCAGTGAATTCTGTTCGTTCTTTAAGGCTCCAAACATGGTGTGATGAAAGAACGATGAGGAGACAAACATGCAGAAATCTCTGCTCAAACACCAACATGGCTACAAGTCCCTCTCTGCACACAGCAGAGAGAGAGAGAGAGAGAGAGAGAGAGAGAGAGATGCCCACCTGTCACCGTGCATTCCTCTGACAATCTGCTGTGAATCCACGTGATCTCAGCGTGAACTTTTCAGATCACTGCAGTGTGTAGGACTCCAGTCTTATTCATGTGGCCCCGCCCACCAGTCACATGACTCCTTTGGCTCATGTTTGAAGCGAATACCCATTTTTAACATGAACTACATGTGTTTTCACATGGATTCTACTTCCACAGGCACAAGCTTCATTTATCATTTATCACATCACGCTAACAGGAAGTCAGCGAGAAAACGCAAACCAGCTCCACTAACCTGCTGCTGCTTTGCACTTCACCTGATCATTCTTCATCACCATTCTTTACTTTATTTGAATTAAAGCAAAAACACAGCCACTGTTTGTGAGGTGACAAATCATGCTGACGAGCTTCCAGCCTCTAACCTCACACATGCCATCAAGTCACACACACATTCTGAGTGGAGGGTTTCAATAAGACTGCACACGCACGCGCACACACACACACACACACACACACACACACACACACAGCAAGGCAACACTTACAAAGGAGAGTTAACACAGGAAATGAACAGTCAGCTTTGTTTCCTTTAGGACTCTACAGCAGACAGAACGAGAGAGAAAAAGGAGATGATGATGATGAGTGGCTCAGGATGAAGGTTCAGGTCGATGCTGCTGGAAAATGAGGAAAACTGCAGGATGGAAAATGTCACTAATAAGCTACGATGAAAAAAACATTACAATAAGCCAAAACTGAAAACAGTCACCTGTCAGAAACAACAAAGCCACTGAAGCAGAAGACAGGAGTGATGAAGAACGGCTTCATCTGATGACGCTTATGAGAATTCACGCTAAGAGCCGTTATTACACTGCCGTTACTGCTACGTTACACATCTTTCATTAACACTCTGCTCATATCCCATCACACTGGAAACAATTATGATACAAACACCAAAGATTCTCACATACATGAAAGAGTGTATGATGTACAAACGCTCCACATATATGAGCACCATGGTCAAAAAACGCTACATGTGCTGTGAAAACACGTCTTTGTGTTTACCCTGCTGAGCATTCATTTAAAATAGTAAAAATATAACCTTTAATTACTGTAAAATAATGCAAAGGAAAATAAATTCTTATGATCAAACAGATATTTTTCTCAGTGGGCCTGGAAGAGAGCGTCGGCTCCACACACAATGATGATGATGATGGTGGTGATGATGCTGATAATGATGGTGTTGATGATGATGATGATGGTGATGATGATGATGGTGATGGTGGTGGTGATGGTGATGATGATCGTGATGATAGTGGTGGTGATGGTAATGATGATGATGATGATGGTGATGATGGTGTGATAATGATGTTGGTGGTGGTGATGGTAATGATGATGAAGATTGTGATGATGGTGGTGGTGATGGTAATGATGATCATGATGATGGTGATAATGATGGTGGTGGTGATGGTGAAGATGATCGTGATGATGGTGATAATGACGGTGGTGGTGATAATGATGTGATGATGCCAATGATGGTAATGATGATGAAGACTGTGATGATGGTGGTGATGGTGATGACGATCGTGATGATGGTGGTGATAATGATGGTGGTGGTGATGGTAATGATAATGATGATCGTGATGATGGTGGTGGTGATGGTAATGATGATCGTGATGATAGTGGTGGTGATGGTAATGATGATGATGATCGTGATGATGGTGGTGATAATGATGTTGGTGGTGGTGATGATGATGATGATCGTGATGATGGTGGTGATAATGATGTTGATGGTGGTGATGGTAATGATGATGATGATGATCGTGATGATGGTGGTGATAATGATGTTGGTGGTGGTGATGGTGGTGATCGTAATGATGATGATCGTGATGATGGTGGTGATAATGTTGGTGGTGGTGATGGTAATGATGATGATGATCATAATGGTGGTGATAAAGTTGGTGGTGGTGATGGTAATGATGATGATCGTGATGGTGGTGATAATGATGATGGTGGTGGTGATGGTGGTGATGATCGTGATGATAGTGGTGGTGATGGTAATGATGATGATCGTGATGATGATGGTGATAATGATGGTGGTGATGATGATCGTGATGATGGTGGTGATAATGATGGTGTAGGTGATGGTAATGATGATGATCGTGATGGTGGTGGCGATGATAATGATGATGATCGTGATGATAATGATGGTGGTGATGGTAATGATGATGATCGTGACGATGGTGGTGATAATGGTGGTGGTGGTGATGGTAATGATGATGATTGTGATGATGATGGTGGTGATGATGATGATCGTGATGATGGTGGTGATAATGATGGTGGTGATGATGATGATCGTGATGATGGTGGTGATAATGATGGTGGTGGTGATGGTAATGATGATGATTGTGATGATGATGGTGGTGGTGATGATGATCGTGATGATGGTGGTGATAATGATGGTGGTGGTGATGGTAATGATGATGATGGTTCCAGTGGACAAAGAATCTCCAAGCATCACAACAATTAGAGAAAATCTCCAAAACTTTGATCAGATGCCACCAGAACCACTGAGAAAAATATTTGTTTCATGATGAGAATTTCATTTTCTATATTTTACTTTGATTAAAGGTTATATTTTTGTTAATACTTTAAATGGAAGATCAAGAGGATAACTAATCAAGAGTTTTTTTTCACAGCCCATTTTGCTTTTATTTAGTAAGAATGCAGTTATTAGTGTAGGAATCTGTACCAGACAGACGTGATGATGAAAAGCAACTCCTGCACACTGTCAATATTAGGATCCATTTGTCTGAAGCTCCGTTTTGTTTTTGAATTTTACATAATTCCTCTGATCAAATAACAACCATTAACGTAAAGGCCGTAATCACACGCCTGCTGGAGAGCCGCTTTTCTCTAGTCCAATCAGGGCACAGCATCCTACAGAATGTGTCACGCTGGTTTCTACTCAACACGGACGTGACGTTGCACCTCTGAAACAGTCCGTCTGTGTGTCCTGGCATTAATAGTTCTTGCGCTTTCACAACAATTGCACACTTCATCTCCGGGAGTTTCGATGATGCTGTAGAACAAAGCCACTTGTAAACCCCTCCCCTTCCCTCCCCACCTACGTTTCCTTTCCCTCTCTTTGCCTTCCTCCACACCTCTTCGCTTTGCCAATCGTCAATAAGCTGCGTTTACACACTCGACTGGTGTGTGACCACAAGGACGACCCTCCAAAGCGTCCTCTGCAGCCACGCAACAGCAGCATTTTCAAAATGTCCACCGTCGTATGTTCTGAGCATAAACCAGCTTCATCCTCCTGCAGACACGCCCGCTTCATGCACCGACTGCTCAGGTGTGTTGAGGTGTGTTACGGCCGCCACTTTGTGGATGGCCTAGTAAATTGTGTAGCTCTCGTTTTTTTCTCTCTCTCTTGCTGTCTTCTCCGTCTACCTCTCCTCCGTTGGAATATGCAAAACCACCTGTACTGGGCTGCCCTCCCAATTGGTCGTCTTTGTGGAGGTGGGACTTCATCAGCTGAGCCGCTTCTTCGTTCCCCGCCCACAGGACACATCCACAACTTCTCCTGTGATTGGCAGGTGGAGATTGGAGGACACTCTTTCCCTCTGGACCAATGAGGATTCAAGTCGGACACAGACTTCCTTTAAAAACTCAGCAAACTGTCATTATGGTGGCTGCGACAGTGTGAGCAGTCTGCTTCACCACTTGTTAATTGAGAGCTGTGATTTAGTGTGTTTTGTGTAACCTTGTGTAATTAGCTTTGGCTATTGTGATTCCTGTCTGTAAAAACTGTTTTTTGATGGTTTTGGTACTTGGCTCAAGCCATATAGTAATCAGTAAGATTAATTCTGTCTTGTTGGTCTTCATTCACTGATTTAGTGGATGCTTTCTGTTGCCTATTGTTTAAACTTAAGGAAAGTTCTTTTCTGTTGTACTTTTATTGGTTTCTTTGCTGTTGTTATTTCTGGCACCACTCCTGCTCCTTCCTCAGGTGTGGCTGGCCTCAAATTTTAGTTTGCTGATTTGTTATAATTTTGTTTGTAGATACAACAATAAATTACTTTTATCGCCTAACATTGGCATTTATGTTGCTTCCCTTTCCCCTAGACAACCAGGGTCGTAACAGGTGTGAAAGTGGGAGGAGTTTAATTTCTCTCTCAAGCTCTCTTTTCTTTCAGTCACTGTGTTTGTGCTCCATGGAGAGAAGTGAAACTGTGCACATTATCCCCATTCATAATTGAGATCACAAAAACACAAAGACAGAATTCCTGCTAATATCCCCTCTGCTGAAGAGAAAGTGTGTCATTTTTCACGTTTGTATAATTAACTGCATTGTGATTACAAAAACAAAGACATGCACACACACACACATACACACACACACACATCAGCCCCTCCTCTGTCTGCTGCATTTCACCTTCCAGCATTCTGAAAAGGTATGAATAAGGTTTCTTCCTAATGAATGCCTCCGAACCAGTTTGACATGTTGGTCAGATGAAGCAAACTTTAATATTCCATTATAGTGCAAGAAATGCAACTGGACTTTTCCAAAAGCAGATTTCAGCCCTATTAAAAATCAGTTTGACCCTTATATAAAATGCAAAAAAACGTCAGAGCATCAACTGGTATCTATGCAATTACAGTTCAACAAGGACAATTAAAGGACCATACCAACAATCGTGCATGTTTGAACCTAATACATTCAATTTTCATACATGTAAAGTTACTGACAACCATTTCCCAAAGCATACTACTGGAGTGGTGAATTAAAAATGTTTTTCCTACCTTCCAGACCTCCACTGGTTTCAGTTCATTCTGGTACGCTATTAAAATCAACTTGATACTTGAAACATTCTTGGGATAGGTAATCCATAATCACCAACAAGACATGTAATCAGGGTTTTTTTTTTTTTTTTACAAGTTATGTAATTTTAGCGTTTAAGCGCAATAAAAAGCGTGGAGTGAATGTATGCCTCCACCGGGGAATATAGTCCCAAAAGAAGACCTGCGTTTATGGAAAAATTTAAAGGACTGTGACTTCATAAGGCTGTGTAACTATTAGCAGGAGAAACATGGATTTTTAAGGTGGGTGTATCGCTTGAATATTTGATTTTGAAAGATTATGAGATTTTGCAAAATATCAGGAAAGCTGAAATGCAAAACTGGTGGTATGGTCCTTTAAGGCTTCATGAATGTAAGATTTTTCCCTTCCCACCATTCCAAAAACAATGGTTATGAATTTTGCTAATAAAACAGTATTTGTAGCTGCGACAGTTTATCCCAGATATTTACTGGAAGTACTACAAACTCACTCATCCATCGATGTGTAAATAGAAGTAAAAAGTATTTCATCAGCTCCTTCCAAGCTTCTGTTTTAAGCAGATGGAGGGAAATATACTTGAGCTGCTCTGCAGCTTTGTCTTATTTCATTTCCATCAATGGTTGTGATGCGTTTACAATTATGTTAAATATTGTTAACTTTGTTTGAACATTTATTGACTTTAATAAGTGGAGCTGAGCAGTGATTGTTTTTCTGTCTCTCTCCTTTGTTACAGCGCTGGCCTAAAGTACTGCACCCTCTGTACTGCTGTATAAGCTTTTCTTTCTGAGTTAAACTACCACTCCAAACGCAACATGTATGTTTTAATTTTTTAAATTAAGTACAAATGAAAAAAAAAAAAAAAAAAAANTACCAATATTATTAGTAGAGATCAAACAGGAAGTTAAAACATCTTCTTTGAGGTAGGGTCAGAGGTTAAATGGTTTCATGTGTTTTCACTGACGTGTAGAAATATTGTAGTCGTATTACCTACTCTGAAATCCACATTTAAGTCTAAAGAATAGTTGAATATTCTTAAGGAATACTCAACTACTTGTAAAACACCAATAAATGAATTTTATTGTGTTTGGAGTGGTACTTTGGTAAAGTTTACACAGAAATACAGGGAGGTGCGATACTTTTGGCCAGCGCTGTACTGCCCCTTCCTCTGGATCTCTTCGCTTGGCCAAGCATTGATGAATTCTTTAAGTCATGTGAACACCGTCCATTTAGTTTAAAATTTTGAGTGGTGAGCAAACCTCAAATGCAGCCTCCACGGCCAACTGTTTACACCACAATTGTGTCACATTGTCTGCATTTAAGAATAAACCAGCCTTAATTCATGAATCCATGAGCTGTTGCAGATGATGTACTTACTGGGCGGCAGAAAATAAAGTTTTGCAAACATGCACACAGTCATAGTAGGAGCCAAAGGGACATAATTTTGTTCTGATGAGAGCCATTCTGTCTGTGCAGTAACTACAGGAAGTCAAATAATGTTTTGTAAAAACTGGTATCAATCTGTAAATAAATATTAGCAAGACAGCTGTGGAATCAACATGAGAGCACCTTCCAGTCTCATCTCATGTGTGATGTATTGTCAGGACATCAGTAGTAGCAGCAGCTGGAAAACAAGGTTCTTCAGAGATAAAACAGGTCAAATATCACAGCATTATGAACGGAAGCCATGTTTTCAGCCTCTTACCTTCTCCCTGCATATCTGAAGTCCATAGTGTCAGGTTGTCACGTAACAACTGCATGATAAGTGTGGAGTCCTTGTAGCTGTCTTCACTTAGTGTGTCCAGTTCTGCGATGGCTTCATCAAACGCAGTCTTCGCCATCCTGAGCAAAGACAAGAGCAGCTCCGCTGAAGTCATTACGTCCTGAGAACGCACATCTGATCATTCATAGCCAACACGATGAGAAGAAATGAGCACCAGAGTTGTTGGTAAGATGCTAGATAAACTGTTAATTGTCTCGTTAAGGTGTATTTTACTAGAGCTCTCACATTTGAAAGATACAAACAAGGTATATTCTATATAATCAAGCTGGAGATGAATATGTGCATATACCTGATTTAGCATCTATTATTACATACGCTGCAGTATTTAGTGTTAAGGAAACTGCTCCTCTCTGATGGATGATCATTAAATTTAGCACTATAAATTTTTCTGAAGATGAAGGAATGAAATCATGTTAACAGCACACCTTTGAAATCGCTGCTGCCCAATAGACATATTGCAGGTATTATTGTTATTGCCTCTAAGAAGTGCCATAAATCACTGTTTGATAAAAGTTATATTGCCTTGGATTACATATCTGAGTACTGTCTGCGAGTGGGGATGCAATTCTTGGCAGGGATGCAGGTTTTGGCACAGGCCCATTCTAACAGGCACATTCTGAACGGGCGCTGCACTGGTCCATCAAATCTGCAAACTCCTCGTCTCTCCACTCACTGTAATTTTCTAACTTTCCTCCATGTTTATTTTCACCAACACTGAAAGATGGCAGAGGTATGACATACCTTTGCAGAGAAGACTTATAAAAACAACATGAATTTAATATGGTGTTCTGGGTGGTCATTTGGGTGGTTACTATTGTTTGATGCTGTTGCCATTTCTTTTTAAGATGAATCTGTCTGAGGAGTTTGGGCTGCCAAATATGTGCAATCTTTACACTACCTGATTATACAGTACATACTGTATAATGTTAGTGCTTTTAACTCTTTACTACCTAAGGTGTTTTTGATCAATCTCCGCCTAAATGGTATACCCAAAAGTAAAGGCTTATTACTCTGATCATATGATAAAAAGAGTCATTTACTTTATACCAATTGACAGAAAACCTTCTAAATTGTCAGGAAAATGGGCTGGCTTCAAGTTTAGAGATTCTCAGGTTCAACAATGACAATAAAAACACTAAGGTAAACAGAGGGTTTTTTTTTTTTTTTAAATTATAGATTTTTCAAAATGTTTATTTCAGGAACACAACAAGCCAGCTCCTTAGATTAACTTGTGTGATGCTGCTAAATATGTAAACTCTAATAGCTGAAAGATTTAGAATGATTGAACATACTGAAAAAAAAGTTATGGCGTTTGGCATCGTTGGTGTCCCTGGTTTGGCAGCAAAGTGAGAGAACCATTATTTTATGCACGGACAGAGTTTGGCTGTTGCTATGGTAAGCCAAAGCTGATTGGGCTACCGACCCATCAATCAAATCCTATCCAATCCTTTCTATCCATGTCTAATATTGCTCTCACCCTCAGAAGTTATGTTATTGAGAAGCGACAAAGCTAGCTTTAGCTCGGAGACTATCTTGTGCTTTAGTTACATTTATCTCGGGATTGTGTGTTCATAAAATGTCATGTTTGGGCTCATTTTGTTCAGGAGAAGCTAAGCTTTCTGTAGATATTCATATATCTCCATTTTGTTGAGAGATAGTGATTATAAAACATCGTGAACATTACATAGGGACGAGTGCATAGTCCCCAGTCTGTCACTGACATTTTACGCACTTATATGCACAGGGGACACATGCCTGTTGCCATGGCTACACAAAAGCTGATCAGGTCACTGATCCATCCATCAAATCCTACCCAAGTCTTCTATCAAATCACAGAGGGATTTTAAAATTTAGACTGCCCTCGGAAGTTACATAATCGAGAAGTGACGAAGCTAAGCTTTAGCTCGGAGGCTAGCTTGTGCTTTAGTTACATTTATCTCGGGATAGCGTGGTCATAAAATGTCATGTTTGGGCTTGTTTTGTTCAGGAGAAGCTAAGCTTTCCATATATATTCATATATCCCCATTTTATTGAGAAATGGTGATTATAAAACATTGCGAACGCTACATCTGGAGTGCCGGGCCCGGTCGCAGGCTACTCCAGTTTTAAAGGGTTAAAGCTCTTCCAATACAGTTTTGTAAAGGCTGATGTAAAAAAGCATCACATTTAATACATATACACGCAGCAGAGAGGTTTTAGTCCAGATATTCTTACTTGCAGGCACGATCAGGGGAGTTGAGGATCTCGTAGTAGAAGACGGAGAAGTTGAGGGCGAGGCCGAGGCGAATGGGGTGAGTGGGCGGCAGATCCTGACTGAGGTCACTGGCACATTTGTAGGCAACCAGACTTTTCTCTGCTGCATCCTTCCTGTCATTACTTGTGGCAAACTCTGCAAGGTACCTGCAGTAGTCACCTGTCCTGGAATGTGGTCAAATGAACAGGTTATTAAATTAAGCAGATTCTGGTGGACTAACTCAAAAGAGGTTATCAAATTCTATTTCTCTGCTTGGGATTCATCTCAAAATTCCATATTCCACTATATAAGCATACAACAAATTAAAAAGTAAATGCACAAACTATTTAAAAAACAAAAAAGAAGTAATTTACAGAATTGTCTGTGTCAGGACCAGAGAAGTTTCATTTATTCGTCAGTGACTCGACATGCGCACCACAAAGGCCTTACATTTTGTAGTAGAAGACTCTAGACTCGCCAGCGGCGTCAGAAGGGATTAGGTGTTTATCCAGCACTTCCAGAATGTCGTTGCAGATGTCCTTCAACTCATCCTCAACCTGGAAACGCACAATTATTCAGTCAGTGCTGCAAACACTCACAAATGGCAATTCAGCTAAACAGGCAGATGTGTGTTAGGAGTGTTAAAGACTATCAATTATTATCTAATTGACAATTAACTACCAATAAGGATTTTATTGAAATAACAAATTAGACCGTGTAGACTGTATTTTATTTCACTTGTATTTGCTGTGTTGTTTTGGTGGAAGTGCAACGTGACCGGCTAACCTGCCTCCAGTCAGTTCTTTATATGTTAAAAGTTTTAGTCTACTCCCATTAAGACAATAAATAGATTTTTTTCAAATGTCATGTTGATTATGCAGTTGTAAATTTATTTAATCACTTGACAAATCCAACCCTTTCCCGCCCTTTTTGTGTTCCATGCCTTCACTGGCTGTGTCACAGTATCTGCATTTGCGACCAGGGGCAAGAAGACAGCAAAGGATACCTGGAATGCCACTGACATAGCAACAGAGGTCTTCATGACTCTGTCAAAGGCTCCAAAAAGCATTATAGAGGAGGTCATTTCCTTTGTGGTGCGCTTCACAATTCTCCTCTACAATCGCACCAAAAGCCAACTCAACATTGATCAAGCTCATCTTGAGTTGTTCACAAAGAAAGGAAGAGGAATGGAGCAAATCCCCTCAACTAAGGATGCACTGGTGCAGCGCCTCAAAAGAGCAGTGTCCCAAGGAGGACACTGTTGGGGACAACTCCAACAGAATGGGGTTGGATGGACCCAAACGAACTGAGACCCACTGTGGTCAACTTTTCCACAAGCAAGCCAGTCCATCCTTGAACTCTTAAGCTGTGGCTGCAAGAAAGGCTGCACAGTTCTGTGTCAATGTGGAGAGAGTGAAGAACAGATTCAACAACAAAACAATCAATCAAACGTGTTTCAGAAATACATTTTTTTGGAGTAAATCTTTGTGTTTGACATTCTTTTTAAGCTAAATTGTTACAGTCATATCTACACTTTACAGTCACTATATTGTCAGAGTTAATGAAGAAAAGGATTAAGCTTTTAAAACTCTGCACAACATGCATGCAACAGACATGATATTATGAAGTCTAGCCTAGGTTCTCAGATACTGTGACTTCTTTCTCACAACATCACTGAATTCACCATTAATTATTCACCTGAACAGGTTTATGATGTTGTATATGATATCCTTGACCGTCAAAACATAGGGGTAGACATCACCTATTCTGTGTTATCATGTTTGGTTCATGAGATATGGTGCAAAATACATCATTTGGTTATGGCAGAAAGTAAAATGGCCACCACAAGGCATTTTTGCAATGGCTCCATTTCTGAAAATGTTCAGGGCCCCAAACTGTATAAGTGTACCAAGTTTCATGCTCTTATGAAAAAGTGAACATATCACCTCAAATCTGGCACATATCACCTGGACTAAAATGAGTCCAAATCTAAACCTGAAGGTGCCGGAGTCACAGCCGCCATGTTGTTTTTAATACAAGCTTGGTCTTCTACGCTTTCTGTAGTTGAGTAGTTACACTAAGTCACACAGAACTTATGCTACTAATGTTACTTACGCTACTAGTGCTACTTATGCTACTAGGTTACTTATGCTACTAGCACTACTTATGCTACTCATTCAATTAAAAATTAGACTATTTAAAAGACTGATTTGTTTAAATGTTATGAATTGATATCAGAATCATTTAAATTTGAATCACAATTAATCAAAAAATTGACCCCCCCCCCCCCCCCCCNCCCCCCCCCCCCCCCCCCCATGGGCCTGTTGCCCGGGAAGGCAGAGACAGAAAGGACAGGCGAGCTGAATCATTAAAGACATACAGTATATCATAAAGACATGATGAGACATACATACTTACACTTTGCTCAGCCACAGTATGTTATATGAGCAAAAGTACAGTCTCATAAGTTGATGAAACCTTCACTGTTGTGCAGACATTTGGAAACTAACCACACTAATTTGAAAAGCAAGCATGGTAATTTTTGGAGGCAGAACAGCTTGTAAGGCTTATATAACAGCAGCAGGGACCATTAATAATGAAAGGGCTACAAGTGTTTGACATAGTGAGTTACAGAGCGGCTAAAGCGTTGCCTGCTTGCCGCCCCATGATATTGCAGTGAAGCCGACTCTGCCCACTAGCATGACATAGCAAAGGCAATGCTAGGTGAAAAGGGCAAAAAACTGTATACACTTCTGTTAAAATGGTTGCAGGCCGTTAAAGTGGGCCAACATTCAATTGTTTAAAATTTACATGGCTATTTGCCAGTAAAACCCTCACATAAAAGCCCTTGTAAAAAATTCTGTGAGTAGCTCCTAACATCAGAGGGAGGTAAGCTTCCCTAAAGCTGTTAAAATCACATCCTGATCACCATAATATGATCACTGAATAGTAACTCTGAGTGAGCAGTACTTCATTTTTACTGTCAGGGCAGTTTAGAGGTGGAATACTCACTTGGTGCTATGTTTGGAAAAAAATAAAAGTCAGAATGTCTAACAACATGAATCATACATCTTTGAATCCTGTTATGATGCTGACTGCAGTCCAGCCACTCTCATCTCTAAGACACGCTGTGCCAAAGGCTAAAGAAGCCATTCAAAACTATTGCCATTTCTCCACTGCAGGTGAATCGACCTGACAGAGCTGTACTAAACTGGCTCATTTTACATGTTTGAGCCTATTATATTCAATTTTCATGCATGTGACATTACTGACAATCATTTCCCAAAGGATAAAACCGTATTTCAGCTTTCCTGATATTTTGCAAAATCTCTTAATCTTTCAAAATCAAATATTCAAGTGATACACCCACCTTAAAAATCCATGTTTCTCCTGCTAATAGTTACACAGCCTTATGAAGTCACGGTCCTTTAAATTTTTCCATAAACGCAGGTCTTCTTTTGGGACTATATTCCCTGGTGGAGGCATACATTCACTCCACACGTTTTATTACATTTAAACACTACAATTATGTAACTTCGAAAAAACCTGAATACACATGTTGTTCGCGATGATGGATTACCTATCCCAAGAATGTTTCANTCGAAAAAACCTGAATACACATGTTGTTCGCGATGATGGATTACCTATCCCAAGAATGTTTCAAGTGTTAGCAAGTTAATTTCAATAGCGACCAGAATGAATTGAAACCAATGGAGGTCTGGAAAGTAGGAAAAACATTTTAAATTCACCGTTCCAGTAGTATGCTTTGGGAAACGATTGTCAGTAACCTTACATGTACAAAAATTGAATATATTAGGCTCAAGAATGTGAAATGGGAGGTATGGTCCTTTAAGCATGCTCACCACACAGCTGGGTGTTGTTTCCATTGAGTGGGGCCTCCCAGGAGAGGGTGGGCGGAGCATGGGCTCTAGTCAGCTGCAGAGTCCTGCAGAAAGCCTGTTTATGCTTTTTCTGCATATGTGATAATCGTGAAGATTTCTGATGTTCTGAACCTTTTTGAAATATTGTATTAAAAAGTAGTTTACGACTCGAATTTTCATTCACAGAACTCATGGACGACATCTGGGAGACAACTTTACATATTTGAGCTTTCTGGGGTCTGTAAAATAGATAATGAAGTAATCAGCTGCTCTGGTACTGTAGATCAGCATGATTCTGCTGTGACATTAAAAAACTAACAAGAAGACTGGTGAGGCCGCGTTTAGTTTCTATGCAGGAACAGCCTGCCACTGCAGCCTCCATTCCCATTTTTAAAAAGAAGTTGAAGACCTACCTTTTAAATCTGGCTTTTAAATTGGAGTAATTGGCTTTACATTATTTATGCATTCTGTTATATTTTATATGTTTATATATTTTTATGGTGGCTCTGTGTCTGCTTTTAATTGTGTACTCTTGCTTTTTTAAGTCTAAGCGTATAACTATGTATGTATATGTGTGGGTGTATCTATCCATCTATATATACAATATATAGATAGATATAGATATACACAGTATATATAGATATATACAGTATATATATTGTATATATGTACGTATATCTTAAATTGTCCCTTTGTTTTAATGTTTAATGTTGTGTTAACCAGTGCTGTATATGTTCTCATTATATACTCATGCACTTTTATTGTCCTTTACTTTTGTTGTGCTTCTTCTGACTTTTAGACTCTTCATGTTTTGTACAGTACTTTGGGCTGCATTTCTGTGTGAAAGGTGATATACAAATAAAGGTTATTATTACTATTATATGTTATATACATGCACATAGTAGGTGCGTTTCCATCCAACTATTTTTATGTGAATTTTGAATATGCACACAAGAAGGCCTGGATGAAAACACCGTTAATTCACATTAACTCCAAAATGTGCATTAAAAATTTATATTTATGCGCTTGGCAGAGGTGGATTAACTGATTATTCGCATAAGATGAAATGCAAATAAAGTGGATGGAAACAGGTTTTCGCATTTGATGAGGATGCAACGTGCACTACCGGGTGAGTACACACACACGCAAATGCGCACGCACACACACACAAAAACACCTCAGAAGAGCAGGTAGTCGTTAACAAGCGCCTACAGAACGATGGATCTGTTATTTGATCTGAAAAACGTATTTGTTTTTCACAAATAACTTGACACACCGCATAACCGATTGTTTTACCCACACTGGAAGTTTCACCCACCACACAGTACTCAGTACATGAGACGAGTTTATAGAGCGCCATGGCAACGTGCTCTCAGGCATCTGTTGGCTGCATTTAATAAGGCGTGTATAACTGCTTACGGGCTGTAGTAAGTATTCTTCCACACAAAGGGTTTCAGTTAAACTCTGCATGCTGTGTTTTGCTGTGGACATTAATTTATGTAGAATTAAATCACCCTCTGAGATAATTCATAACGTAGTTGATGGAAACGTGCATTAATTCACATTTCCTTTAATTGAATAACCAGAAATGCACATTAAATATGTGAATAAGTTGGATGGAAATGCAGCAAGTGTGTTTGGTGACTGAGGATGGGGGTATAGTGCTTGTGCAACTGTCTGAGGAAAGTTTAATTTTTTTTTTAAAATTAAACAACCATATTTGAATACTGTGAAGACTTTCAGCTATCACCTTCAACAGATGAGGCTGAAGTGACTCAGGAGACAATATAAATGGGGTAAATCACTGAATGTAATACATTTAATGGTAAATGTGATCATGTGGCATTTACCTTATTTAGAGGTAATAGTAAATATTCCCACACTTGTGACCTCTTTTTCAATGGCTAAATGGTAAAGCAACAAGAAAAAAAACAAAAAAAAAACAAAAACAAAAAAAAAAAAAAAAANAAAAAAAAAAAAAAAACAAAGCATGAGCAACGTAATACTTCAGGTGTTAGTCGGAGAAAAATGACAAGTTTCACAGATATGTCCAGGTAAATTTCTTGTTGCGCACCGTGTGTAAAAAGCGATGCGACTCGTTCACGATTCAATTTGTGGATTAGAAACAATGAAATTATAAATACATTATCTGCATCTGTCCACTGAAAAGTCTCCAGTGTTTTAAACATAGAGCTCTCTCTTCTATCCCGCTGTCCCTTGTAATGTTGACACATGTTTGAGCCAATCAGTGCGTGCTACATCATCACTGCCCTGTTGAGGGCGGAGACAGTGCACTTTGAAGAAAAAAAAAAAAAAAAAAAAATTGGGGTTTTCAGCTCAGGTATGAGTGTAATGGAAAAGGAAGCAGACGGCCGGCTTGGTAAGCATCAGCGTAGTGGAAAAGGGGCATATTGTTAGTCCATTATCTACAGTATGTTTCAATAATATAAGACAGTTTATTTAAAAAGGCACAAATGCACTTCAGAGCAGCAATACTGTCTGTTCTCTTAAGAATTTAGAATATTAAGCTTAAGTAATATCACACTAATAAAGCTATTTGAAAGGGGAATCGCACTAGCAGCAAACAATGGGATATGATATCCATTCAGCAGTCCTGACAGAAAGTTAAAGGACCATACCACCCATTTTGCATGTTTGAGCCTAATATATTCAATTTTCATACATGTTATGTTACTAACAATCATTTTCCAAAGGATAAAACCGTATTTCAGCTTTCCTGATATTTTGCAAACTCTCTTAATCTTTCCAAATCAAATATTCAAGTGATACACCCACCTTAAAAATCCATGTTTCTCCTGCTAATAGTTACACAGCCTTATGAAGTCACGGTCCTTTAAATTTTTCCATAAA
>VXCM01005137.1:25403-50872 GCA_014773175.1 Lucifuga dentata
AAAAAAAAAAAAAAAAAAAAAAAAAAAAAAAAAAAAAAAAAAAAAACCTGAACACACATCTTGTTGGTGATGATGGATTACCTATCCCAAGAACGTTTCAAGTAAAAAAATAAAAAAAATAAAAAAAATAATAAAAAATAAATAAATCACAAGCTTGACTATGCAAAGTTGCATTCTGGAACTTGTAACAGTTTTACCTTTTGCCTGTACTCCCGGATCATCTTCAGTTTCTCTTCTCCGCCCTTGTTCTCTTCCCTTTGCTCAATACTGCTGATTATTCTCCAGGACGCTCTCCGAGCTCCAATCACGTTCTTGTAGGCCACTGATAGTAGGTTCCTCTCCTCCACTGTGAGTGCCACGTTGTCACCCGCCACTTTCTTCATATAGTCCACCATCTCTGTTGAGGAGAAAGACAGTCAAGTCCATCATCACGTTTATTTAAAAAAAAGAAAAAGAAAAAAAAAGTTTAAGGGCATTAACTTAGATTTCATCACTACTTTAAAGTCTAACAGGCTTAACTGGGACCCTGGAAACTACAAATTTGATCTCAGGGATGAACTGCTAAGAAAATATCTCAGACAGTAAAAGACAGGTTATGTGAATGAAGAACAGAGGAAGTACCATGACAAGACAAAGCCCTCTGTGGGATGGGATGGGATGGAGAAGATCTAGATCTACCAGTGGCTGAGAAAGGATAACACTGAGGCTCTGATCACAGTAACAAGAGTAGGCACTGAGCACAGGTAAATATAAAAAGGGATGACATATGACTGCCACAAGATATGTTGTGTGAAGCACGGTATCGTACTTGTGAGATGCTAGGCCTCATGTTCGACAAATAAGAGTTCTGAAATATCATGATGTTGTCCAACAAGTGAATCCTCTCTCCTAAGTTCAAAAAGCAAGATAACTACTCAATTGCCTTTAGAATGTAACACTCTGCTGATGTCACTGACTTCACAATAGCACTTACTTCAAACCTTAGCACATGTTATGCAATGGTAACATGCTACGAATTCCATAAACTGGAATTGTTTGCATTACTTTATGCAACCAATAACATCGCAATTGCACAAATAAAGTTAATTGCTGGTAACTAACTCTGGGGAATGCTGCTCTCTCATCACCATGTTTGAACTTCCCACTGCCAAAGTTGACCGTACCTGGTATCTCAGAATCTATATCACTTTAAAGCAATGAAATAAAGTGAATCTTTCAGTTTTCAAACTAACACTGTGGCACACCAAATGTTTCATTAAATAAGATGCTGCCCTACCCCCCCATAAAAACTGATATTCTATCATATCTGTTGCACTTTTGCATTGCCTGAATCATTTTTGTGTAAAATGCAACAACACTCTCTTTCGATCATCTGGCTATGGTCAAGTCCTGCTGGGGTTGGTGGTCCCAAAACGAGAAAGCAAAATCTGAACTTTACTTTGTCCAGTATGTATTGGCTGTATGGAAACTAGTGCCACTGAGGTACCATGTTTCAATATCCAACTGTAGTTCAGGACGCATGTTTAAAGAGATTCCCTTATCCACAACCCCATTAGACAAAACCATTACAAATGGTGTTTTATGTACTTCTCAGAGAAAAGTAGACCACAAATGAATTGAAGCAGACTGCAAATTCGACTTCATTTAAATGACAGAGATGCATTATTAGTGTATTTTAATAATAAAGCATGCACGCCAATATCTTTAATCTGAGATAGTGGCTAATACACTAATGGAATCACAACTGTTGTCCCTATAGTTAATTTAGAAGATTTTCCGTTTTAGAAATTAAAATTACTCCCTTATTACAGAATTACTGCTTGGCCAATTTCATGAAAATAAAGCTGTTACCATATTACCAGTAAACCTTAAATCACGCCAAAAATTCACCCGGTCCATAACGCCTCGCTGACTCATAGGCGCAGTCGCAGAATATTACCGGGTAACGTTTACCGCCCTGTAACACGAGAAATGACGTGTTTCTAAAACAGCCTCAAGTAATTATACAATATGACAGAAGGGAACAAGGTAGAGGAGTTATTTTCACAAATCGATCCGTGCAGCCTGCTGGCACGGGAACACCCCACCAAGGGAACAGCTGCACTCATCCCACACACACAAGACTTCACCGAGCTTGTCGGCTAGTTGCTACCTATCCAGTAATGTTAAAGATCGCTAGCGTCAACAGTATCGAGCCAATTCAGGACAATAACCACGTTAAGTCTGAAAATAATGCGAGAGTGGTGCTGTTGATAGTAGTACGGCTAACCAAACTAACAGCTTGCTAACCTAGCATACTAGCCTGGTGCAGGGGAGGTGACTCTTGACAGCTCACGCTCCAGTAATCCGCCATTTTGTTGTAGCGTCTTCACTAACATTAGCCATTGTCAGTCACGTCAAAACTATTTCCCTAAGACATACAGATGTTCTAGTATTGGATGTTTTTCGTGAAGGACGTTTACTTACAACAAGGAGCTATATACTACAGCACTGACAAGTTATCTGGGGAACAAATGTCTTAGCCACGTCAACTCTCTAATTAGCCAACGCTAACACCGAGCTGCATATTTGAGCATTGCTTCGTTAGCTAGCTAAAAAAGCAGCAGCGAACATGTTCCACTCAGAACCATGTAAGTGTTGCTTACCGTCGTATCTCTCTGCCTGCTCGGCCAGTTTGGCCTGATAAACGTGGTCCTCTCGGTCTCCCATTTTTCGAGGTGCAGATAAGATGTAGAACTACTAAAACAATGGATCTATATGAAAACTACGGTACGCCAGGTCTTTCGGTAGAAACGAACTAGTGTTCCGCCCCACCGGCAGCGTTGCTTAGGGAGAGAATAAAGATGGCGGCCAGCCTCGTCCGGGTTCTGCGCAGACGCACATGGCTCTCATGGATCAGCGGCTCTGATACGTCCTCTTCAATCTGTTACCAGGAGAGAACTGTACTAAGTCTGGAAAGTTAAAGGACCATACCGTCCATTTTCCCTGTTTGAACTTAATATATTCAATTTACATACACATAAGTTATAACATTACTGACAATCATTTCCCAAAGCATGCAACTGGAATGGCGAATTAATTTTTTTCTTACCTTCCAGACTGCCATTGGTTTCAGTTCATTCTGGTATGTTATTAAAATCCCCTTGTTGATACTTGAAGTGTTTAAGCACAATAAAAAGTGCGGAGTGATCTAAAAATGTCTCCCAGTGGTGCATTCAAGTGATGGAGTGAAAAACTGACAACAGGAACATGTGATGTGTGCGCTTAAAGCTAAAAAACTTAGAAAAAAAAAAACCCATTGAATATACGTCTTATTCGAACTTCCAATTCTGATATATTATATTCAAATAATATTTTGTAATATTTGGCCATAAACAATTTTCATGTACACTAGCATTCAAAAATTTGGAATCACTCAGAAACTTTCTTGCATAAATTGATGCTTTTATTCACCAAGTTAGCATTAATTTGATCAGAAATTACAGTACACAATGTCACAGCATTCTTTTTGTTGAATAGAATTGTTCTATTCATCAAACTTTACAGTCAACAAAGAATCCTCCATTTGGAGCTTTGCAGACCTTTGGCATTGCAGCTGATAGTTGTTGAAGATATTTGGTCTGTAGCTCTTCACAGAGTTGGACATTTTTCTGTCACCTTACAGTGAAGCTCCTCCTTCAAGAGTGCCAGGGATCAAATCTGGAGGTTGTGCAGGTCAGTCCATCAAAGACAGAACTCCAACTTCCTGTTTCTTCAGCAAATAGGCTTTGCATAGCTTAGGTGTTTGCTGCGGATCGTTGNAACTCCAACTTCCTGTTTCTTCAGCAAATAGGCTTTGCATAGCTTAGGTGTTTGCTGCGGATCGTTGTCCTGCTGCATGAGGAAGTTTACGGCTCGACGACATGACGTAGAACAGAGCCGTAAACTTTCTGGTTGTTCTTACACTTTGNGAAGTTTACGGCTCGACGACATGACGTAGAACAGAGCCGTAAACTTTCTGGTTGTTCTTACACTTTGTGTAGCAGTGCTGCCAACTTTTTGGAATACTCTGGAGTGAGATTTTGGGACGGGGGACGGACACGACCAAAACTTAAGTCATTTCAATATGACAGTACACATCATAAATAGCTGTTCATCTCTTTATAAATGAACACTTTACAGGAATATTGTTACAGGCAGTACTTTAAATCAATCAGCTTGTGGATCCAGTAACCAGGGTTGTGAGAGTTAATTGTTAATAGTTCACAGCAACTGGCTGGCTCTGGCATTAAGCACATGATCTGATTGTCCTTGTACCAATTTATGTCTTGTATTGGAGATGGCCAGTAGAACTTGTTCAGGTCATACCCTGGTCATATCCTGGCATTATCCACCTCCAGGATAATGCCAGGGTATGGCTGGTCATCACACTGAACAGTACTCTGCCCTACATGTAGGATCTGCATCTCTCAGCTGCCTGATAAGAACTGCTTTTCCCTGCATTGACAAAAACCCTTTGGAACAAATGCATTTAATCTTCAGATATAGGCTGCAACAGAGAAAGATGCACCCACAAAAACTGGGCAAAAAATAGAGTATCACAGAGAATCCAATTTTCCAGACATCACCAAGCACACCCCAAATAATGCAGCAGTCAACTCCATGGCTCTCTCTGAATTTCTGATCAGTAAATCAGTAAAGATCAGTAAAGCTATGATGCAGAAATGAAGCTGATATCCTTTCTTTTTTTTTTTTTTTTTTTNTTTTTTTTTTTTTTTTTTAGGAGAATCTAACAGAATCTAATACACCAACTGACGACTTGGTCAAGTGAAGGCATTGAAAAGATGTAAAACTGTCATATCTTTTAATCACAGAGACAACGCGATCTTGAATACAGGTCCTTGCAAGTACATGTTAATAAATATCTTCCCTGCAACTGAATATGGTGCCACTATGGGGCAAGTCACAGAATATTATACTGATATTAACAATAATTGCCTGTTGCTTAAGGCAATCAATCACAGGGTTTGTTCTCCTTTTCTTTATTATTTATATATCTTTATCCAGCATATGTTGCGGTGGTCAGTAATCCATGACCCATCAGTTATGGTAATCAGCTGCTGAAATAAATATCATGTTTACTGGTACCGGTACATGGAGTATTTTCAGAAAATCACAGGAATACTATGACAATACCCAGAAAAACAGGTAATTTGCTAAATAAATAAATCGATAGAACAACATCCTGGGGTCAGCTGAGGGAATTCCAAAACTCTATCGAGGAATGTCCAGCACATAGACGGACCTGCATCGACTCAGTACAGGATAATTACTGAAAACAATGGGTGAGATTCTTAACAAAAAAAAAACAAAAAAAACAAAATTACACAGCTAAATAAGCGCCGTGATAATTGTAGGTCATTTGTAAAGCTTTCCTTACCTTCATCAGTGAAATTCAGACAAGGAAGAGGAGTCTAGAAAACTTAATGTTAGCTAATGTCACTTATGGTAACTGTTACATAGATTATTTTCAGAAAATCACAGGAATATTATGACAGTTCTCAGAAAAACAGGTAATTTGCTAAACAAATACATTGATGGAACAACATCAGGGGGTCGGCTTATATGCNAGAAAAACAGGTAATTTGCTAAACAAATACATTGATGGAACAACATCAGGGGGTCGGCTTATATGCGGATTTCTTTAAAAGTCTAAATTTGCAGGTCAAAATCGGGGTCAGCTTATAGTCGAGATAGGCATAAGTCAAGTATATATGGTAGCTAGCTAGCTAGTTAGCAGTTAGCATCTACAGTAGTCTGTGCAGTAGCTATTAATTTTCTCAGTTTCTTTGATAATTGACTAATACTTTATTCAGTAATATAATAAAAGTTTGTTTTCAACAATACAATCATACATTCAGACTTATTTTTGAGATAGTTTATTTAAAAAGTTCTCTCAGGAAAGTGTATTTTTACTAACCTCTCAGGCAGAGTGCAGTTCTGACCTTAGTAACAGTAACAGAGTGACAGTTCATCAACAGGAAAGGCTGTAGAAGGGTCATCTGAAATAAAATCTTCCCAGTGGACACTAATGTAATAGCTATAATTCTGGCCCCAGAGTGTAAATTAAAGACTACCTGAAATATTCTTAAAATTTCATTCTGCATCTTCTCAGATACTGCAATTTCATTGTAATCCTTCCCACATCATTGAATTCACCATTAACTGTTCACCTGAACAGTTTATGATGTTGTATATGGTATCATTGTAATCCTTGACCATCAAAACATAGGGGTAGACATCACCTATTCTGTGTTACCATGTTTGATTCAGGAGATATGAAGCAAAATACATAATTTGGCTATGGCGGAAAGTAAAATGGTCACCAATGGCCACCATGAGGTGATTTTGCGATAGCTCCATATCTGAAAATGTTCAGGGTCCCAAACTATACAAGTGTACCAATTTTCATGCTTTTATGAAAAAGTGAACATTATTTTCACATATCACATGCACTATTANTACCAATTTTCATGCTTTTATGAAAAAGTGAACATTATTTTCACATATCACATGCACTATTAGACCCCCTGGTCTGGCAGCCATCTTGGATTTGACCTCTCACTGTCATCAGAGGTCAAATCTGACTTCCTTCCACATCTGAAAATAAACATGGTATGCACTAACTATGTTACAAATTTCATGCTTTTCTCAAAAAAATGCACAATTTTTATAAAAATGAGAGCTTATCCGCTCTACTACAGGAATACTATGACAATTCTCAGAAAAACAGGTAATTTGCTAAACAAATAAATTGATGGAACAACATCAGGGAGTCAGCTTATGTGCGGGTTTCTTTAAAAATCTAAATTTGCAGATCAAAATCAGGGTTGGCTTTACCTAAAGAACCTCCGTGTGTTGTTGAGCAAAGATATTGTACTAACGATAAGATAATGCACTGCATCCCACACACACACACACACACACACATACACAGCAATGACGGCGATAAGATGAACAAGTCGGTCATTTTGCCATTATACAATATCTTTGCCACGCCAAAGTAAAGTTATTTTTAGGCGATTATTTCACAACTTTTATTACACACCTCGAAAATAATACTGAGGTCCAGACCTCGGTGACCTCAATGGTGGGTACGGCTATACACCAGGAATCATGCATGTTATGAGCCCAACACAGGCCCAATACACAAGATTCACAGGCCACACATATTTATACACTGCCTAACTAGCTGTCAATAACAGATGAAGTCTAAATAAACTGATTACTGTCTGTTTATTTAGTCATATTGTTTAATCGCTGTTGCTGGAATGTAAAAACTTAAGTGGTGAAATGTTAATTTCACTTTATGCTAGCCAGCATCACCAGACAATTTCCCCAACACATCAGGGACAAAGATAGATGCCCAGTTTGTCTTAAGTAACTTTAAAACATTAAAGTTTTATCAGTTGAACTTTTTTTTTTTTTTTAATNTCCGAGCGTGAGAAATCAGATGTCAGGCGTGAGAGCGTGTGAAGTCAGCCGTTTGCGTGAGTCTCACCCTCGATGCGTGAAAGTCACAGCCCTGTTGTGTAGATCTCCAACCTCAGCAGCACCAAACCAGCCAAAACATCACATTTTCTGCTATGATTGACAGATGGCATCATCCGTTTATTTGCTCTGCATCTCAATATGTTCTCCTGCTCGATCTAACACCTCAAACTTACTCATCCGTCCATAAAACTCTTTTCCAGTCATCCATNTTCTCCTGCTCGATCTAACACCTCAAACTTACTCATCCGTCCATAAAACTCTTTTCCAGTCATCCATCATCCTGTGTTCTTTTACTCTTTTGGATCTTTTCTTTTTATTTGCCAGTTTGGCTTTTTCTTTGAAAATCTGCCTTTAAGGCCAGCATCCCTGAGTCATCTTTTCACTGTTGCAGATGATATTTAGCCTGTCTAACTGAGGACCTGTAAAAACCTCTTTCTCCATCTACAGACTCTGAAGTATTGAATACAGACTGATGTATTGATGTATAGACTCCAATTACTGACATACAGACTCTGAAGTATTGATGTACTCTATTGATTTACAGACTGTATTCATTACAGACTGTATGTATGGATCTTATGTATTGATTCGAGACTGACTGTATTGATATACAGACTCTGATTATTGATGTACAGATTCAGATGTATTGATTACAGACTGATGTATTAATGTACAGACTGATTATTGATGTATAGACTGATACTTTGATGTACAGACTGATGTATTGATTACACTTATGTATTGATGTACAGACTGATATAGTGATTAAAGACTGATGTATTTATTACAGACTGATGCATTGATTACAGGCTGATGTATTAATGTACAGGCTGATGTATTGATTACAGACTGATGTATTGATTATATGCTCTGATGTATTGATTACAGACTGATGACTCATGTATTGATTGTAGACTGATGTACAGACTATGATGTATTAATTACAGACTGTTTTTTCATCCCTTTCAGCAGGTTTCTGCTTCTTTTCCTGTTAGATCCAGTTTGTCTTTCTCTCTCAGGCACAGATGGACCTTTGGATGAAATCTGACACATTAAATAACCTTCATTTCACAAAACAACAATTTTGTTGTGTTTGTGTTTCTTGAGAAAGATGTTTTGTTTTGGCCATTTTTGAACCCAGAATTTAGGAATACCGGTACCTTAAAACCCAAATAAAGACAATTTACCTGCTTATTTTAACAGAATGTGTTTCAGGTGTGAATACAAAGGTGTCTCTAATAATTAGCATTTAAACATGATTAATTCAGGATGAGCTGAAAGAGTTTAGCATTAAGACATGAGAGTAATGGCTGCTGAACATGGAGCGTTGCAGTTTTATGTGAATTATAAATCAGTCATTTCCAGTAATAATAACCATCTGCAACATTATTAATGACTTTGCTATATAATTTTACATCAATTTACTGCCACCTTGGTGAATAAAAGTATCAATTTCTATCTAAAACATGAACATCTCTGGGTGATTCCAAACTTATGAGATAGTGTAAATAGCTACAAGTTTTCACAAGCACACAAAAATAAATCAACACATTAAACCAGTAACTTTTCATGAGTTTTACTTTATTTACTAGCATATTTTAACACATTACATGCCACAGAAAATAAAAAGATCATTTCAATTTTCCCAAAAGAATATAGTGTTATACTAAAATGGCACATTTTGATATAATTGCGATTTCCACTGGCATTTTGTCACGGCTTCCTTTTACTCAAAGGAAATAAATGACTTCATGCAGGGCTATGAAAAAATACTTCTTGGTGGTATTACTGACAACACAAATTACAAGATAGCAATTTATGTCGCTAACCACCTGCCATGTGCAGGTAAATGAAAACGGAGCTGTTCTCTATCTTAACTTTACAGATGACACAGGTGAGCAAACGTTACTTTCCTACACCAGATTTTTTTGTTAAACTAAGAAGTAAACCTATAATTTTAATAGCTAATCTTCTGATCTGAACACGGGTTTGCAAAGTGGCCAAACAAATGGAAAAAATGCCTAGTATGCACATCTGAAACGTCACGGGAATTATGCTGCATTATCTTGGATCCAAAGATTCATGACAGCACAACATGTCAATGCAAGATCAGTGACAAATTTATGTGTATTATTAAAAGTTAAATGTCATCTCCTTTAAAGGACCATACCAGTGATTTTACTTGTTTGAGCTCAATAAATACTACCTGAATACACATTACATTACTACCAACCATTTTCCAAAACATAAAACTATTTTAATGTTCCTGGTATTTTGCCAAATTCCCTAATCTTCAAAAATCAAATGTTCAGTTGACACACCCACATTAAAATTCAATGTTTCAAACTTTGCAAGACTGTAAAAGCTGTCTTTCCTGGGACTATATTTCCTGGCAAAGATATGCATCGTCTTCCATGCAGCTCCATGTTGGATCAGTTAAATAAAGTTACTTCAACAAAAAACCTAATAAACATAGGATTCATAAAATTTCAGATTCATAAAAAATGGCGATACGGAGAGTAAACACTGCCTTAATGTGCACCGTGATGATTGAGGTGCATTCATAAAACTTCTCCAAGATAATCATCGCATCGTTGTCACATGAAGGCAGCGCTGCTGTGAAGTGTGACAGGTAAAAGCTGATGAAGATCAGGAATGTTAATGAACTGCTGCATATTTATCAGCCACCATTTATCCTGATTCATCTGGTTTTAAAGCCACAAATTGGCAAAAGAAACATACATTCTGCTTCCTCGTTTTAAAAGACTGATGCTAAATAACAGTTAAATGTGTATTTAAACCCCTAGGAACTCAGACGTGTGCAGCAGGTGAGCTGATACTTAACAGAGCGCCTGAACATGTCTCAGATTGGATCAAAACTCACCGTTTAAAAATTGACTGATCAGCTGAGTGACGTTATCAAAGTTAGCACTGACACGTGAGGTAAAGTTTTAAATATCGCCCAGATTTCATACCGGTGAAATTTACCACCAGACTGAAGCAGGTCTTAATTTTAGCATGTGGGTTTGTTTTATGAATAGCTACAGTGACACACAAATAAGGAAATATCTCAGTAACACCTCTTTAAGGCTAATGCTAAAATATGTCACTAACAGGCATTTGTGAATGAGCTAACATGGTTGTGCCATGATATTTGCGCATAGTGATGCGGTACAACATGCACTGCGGTTTATGAATCTGGGCCGTAGTGTTTTCTGTGATGGATTATTTATCTCTAACATGTTTCAAGCCTATACAAGTTGATTTTTATGTCGGACTGGAATGCATTAAAGCCAATGGCAGCATGGAAGGCAGGAAAAACAATTCTAAAATGTACGCCCCAGTAGTACATTTTGGAAAATGTTTGTCAGTAATATAACTTGAATGCTGGTTGTATTTATTGGGCTCAAACATAAAATATCACCAGTATGACCCTTTCAGCTCAAACCACTTGCAGAATATGTTGTAAAGAAGCTCAACTTTCTTGTTGTTACTGTGCCCATACAGGTGGCGTGGTGTTCAGAAAATACAAAACAAAGAAGAAGTCAAATTAGGAATGTATGGGGTGGCAGCTACACACCACGCACACACAAACACACACACACACCAGCCTGCTTACATCCAAACTCATGTAGCAGGTGAGGATGATGATTGTCAGGTGGACTGATGTAATCCTAAAAGGAATAAAGACACCTTAAAAAGCCGTCTGAACTACAACATTTGCTGTTCTTCTTAACTGACGTCATGGCAAAAAGTTTGTTAGTTTCATCGATAACATGATGGACAACAGTTAACACAGAAACGGTAAAGAGAAGATGAGTCAGCAAAAATACACATTGGCTTGTGTATTGAATGGATAAGACTTAGATAAAAAAGGTGACAGTTTCAGAGCAGAAAGCACAAAGAAACCAAAGGCTGGTTAAAAAAGAACAAGGGCAGACAATAATACGACTTTAACTTTTCAAAAAGAAACTCAACAGTTTTTTTCTGTTTTCAGGTCAAATCAACGAGCTGAAGGGAGAGTACTAATATGAGAAACATGGTGGGCAGCCAGCATTCACTCAGTTTAAAGGACTATACCAGTTATTTTGTATGTTTAAGCCCAATAAATAACACCTACATAAATGTTACATTACTGAAAAATATTTTCCAAAACACAAAACTAGTTTAGTTTTCTTATTTTGCCACATCTCTTACTCTTTCAGAATCAAATGTTCAGGCGACAACTTAAAGTTCAATGTTTCCACATCTGAAAGTAAAAGGCACAGCGGTTTTAATTTCTCAGTAAAAGTCGTCTTGTCCTGGGACTACATTCTCTGATGGAGAAATACATTTTGCTCCATGTTGGATCAGTTGCACTACAGCTGGATTTACACCACGCACATGCGATGTAATTCTGATCTTTTGCTCACGTGACACGTATCAGACACGCTTCCTGAAGATGTAAATAGTAAAAAGCCACATGGAATCAGATATTCTNCGTATCAGACACGCTTCCTGAAGATGTAAATAGTAAAAAGCCACATGGAATCAGATATTCTCAGATCCGTTTTGGTCCACTTGTATATATGGAAATAAATCAGATACGTATCAGATATCCACCAATGCTGCTGTCTAAATCCACAGATCAGAATTTCCTTCCCATTCTGACTCCTACGTAACATTCTGCTTTATCTGCATATGATGGTGTCAGCATTAATATGACGCTCTCTGTAAACAGAAATGGAGGACATGCTATATATATCAGACATACTGATGTGTGTTTATGTCAAATAGACGTGTTAGTGTGTGATAACAGGCTCCTGTTACAGCAGCAAAACTCCAACTCCACCCGCTTCTCCTCCATGATTAACTGATGAACATACATGTCCTGATGGAGAGATAAACGCTCACATAACATATCAGACGTTTCTCTCTGCATGTGAAAGTTTTACACTGCTGATCAGATTTTAAATACTTCTCTCATCTTAGTCACTTAAGTGTTTTCTTTACATCCGTCTCAAAAATGTGCGCATGCATAACTGCATCCTGCTGCTACAGGTCAAAGGTCAAAGCGTAGAAATACAGGTATCAGATATGAGCTGCTTAAAAAAGAAAATGTAAATATGCTGAACAAAGAAATTGGATATCGGCAAAATATCGGAATTGAGCACCAAGACTTGTAGAGTAAATCCAGCCCAAGTAACTCACAAAAAAATAAGAACGACATTTGGTTCACTGTGATGGATTATTTATCTCAGCACATTTCAAGTCTCTACAAATTGACTTTTATCGCATACTGGAATGAACTGAAACCAATGGCAGTCTGGCAGGTAGGAAAAACAATTCTAATATTTACCGCTTCAGTCGTGTGTTTAGGAAAATGGTTGACAGTAATGTATTGTGTATGCAAGTTGTATTTACTGGGCTCAAACATGCAAAATCACCGGTATCCTCCTTTACTTTTCTGTCATGCACATCAGGAGCAGAGTCAGAGCGGCAGCCAGGAACAAGCTCCGAATGTATTTAGCACCGCCATCACTTCCTCCTTACGTGCAGGAGTGGAAAGTGTCAAGATAACTTCTCCAGGAAAAACTAGCTATGAAGAAAACTACCGAGATTACAAACAAAATAACAAGAAACATGTAATGATAATCACACAATACCTCATGACAAGTGTTTTACTTACAAAAGACTACTTGGTGGTACTTGGTTGAATGGGGTTGAGTGGTGTGGGGGTGTTTAGTGTAGTAGAACAACTTCATCTTCACCTCTCAGGTTCAGTCTTGGGGGGCTGCGATCACACAGTCGCTATTAGCAGCTGGTCTCAGCTCAGTTTTCATGTCTCCACTTTAGGTTTGGTAAGGAGATGGGAGTGGGTGAGCACTGGTTCTCGTTCCGATCCTCGACGACAATTTTACAGCTTGATGTGGTTTCTTCCCACTGAGACGTGAGCCCTGTGTTTGAGCCTCACTACCTGGATCTTGTACAGTCCTGACGTGCTGTGTGAGAATCTGAGGGTTACACCAAACATCTTGCTGTATTCATTCAAGATGGCAAAAGCACATCATTCACTTTAGCTTTCAGGCGAGATCCCAAAATGTACAAGATAGAAAAAAATATTTTAAATACATTTTACAGCAGATTTCCTTCAGTAAATTTTTTTCTGGACCCCAATTTCTTAAATTTATTGAACTGAAACATCACTGCCATGGAAATAGCAGTTGTCCAGTAAAATAAAAATGTACAGAAACTATTTATTGCCACAACAGAACCCAACTCGCTGCTGTATTTACTATGGTTGTAATTGCAAGTTTGATTTGCCATGAAACAATTATCTAAGAAACTATGTGCATACAGTGTATGTCTGTGAAACAAAAACAACAATGTCAGTTATGTCATATTAATGTAAAGGGAGACAAAACTTTTGTTTACGTACTTGTTTTTGTTCCATCTGATATGAATACAGCATGATTGGTAACTGGATCAATGGTTGACGACATGATAAATGATAAAGCACTGAGCAGTTTTTAACTGGGTCCAATACGAGAGGAGGAAGTGGTCAAAATGTGTGTCGAGGAGGCTTCTGAGGAGCCAGTGATGACCCACAGAGAATGGTCTAAACGGTGTCAGCAGATCCACAGAATATGACATAAGATATTATCTCGCATTTTCCACCACAGAGAATTTGACCCATTTTTGGGTAGTCAGACTGAAGATTCACGATTACTCCAAGAGAGTGGGAATGGGAGTTGACGATGGAAATTACACGGCTCTGTCAAGGGCCACTTTTGTTTTAACTGATTACCTGAAACTGCACAAGTAAAATGGAGCAGATGTGGAACAGGGTACGAGGCGTGAGGAAGGGTCTAACGTGAGTGTCCAGGGTGTGCCTGGCTGTCCGATCTCAGCTGAGTTCATCCTCAGGGTTGTGCTGATCCAGCAGTTTGACATGTGTGAAGGGGAAGTGGCCACGTTTGCCTTTACATTCTCCCTCCCACTGGCCATTCACATTTATTTTGGTCACCTTCACCATATCGCCCACCTGAAGAGGGAGAGAAGGAAAAAAAAGTGTGAGAAAGAGCAGCAGAACCCACAAGGAGTCATGCTAATACACCTTATTACCTGAGCTGTAAAGGGGGAGGGAGAGAGGGAGAGAGAGAGAGAGAGAGAGAGAGAGAGAGAGAGAGAGAGAGAGTAGCTGACTGTCTGAAATCAAGATTAATAACATTTTAACAGAAACATGCAGCTGAGTGGCAGCAATGCAGCGCTGTGAGATGCAGATCTGCAGTCAAAGCACAACGAAAAAACAAATGATGTTCCTGCATCATGTTCCAGCGTCATGGCGTATGATCAGAGGGTCTTCATACGTGGAATACTGTAACATGTCAGAGCATCAAGCCAGAGGCAGCAGACAGGCTGGTGTTCCTCACAGGAACCTGGACATCGCTGTAAAAAGCTTTTAGTTTAAAAGCTTTTATTTAGAAAGCCCTACAATTTTATTTAAAAGTGTCATTATTTGTTATTGTTATTTTAACAAAGAAATACTTATTTGAATTGTTGTTTTATTTTTTTTTTTGTTTTTTTTTTAAGAGAAAGAAAAAAAAATCAATTAAAATTGAGAATTGTCCATCAGTGTGACAAAAACTGAGATTTGGTTTTAGGCCATATCGCCCAGCCCTATTTAAAAAGAAGATCAGTGATGACCCACTGATGTCAGAGCAGCACACAGAGAAGTGGTGTCTCACCCCTCCTTCCCTCCTCCATCTGTCCTCTGTCTCTCATGTGGACATTCAGATCCTCAAAGCTTGTTAGCGTAGCCGCTAGAGACTATTTAGCACTGGAGGGAATAGCATAACCTGCCAAAAATCATGACATCATCAGTCATTTTATTTGTGACACTATTTATGTTTTTTAAACGACTGACGACGAGCAGGTTAAGTTTGAGTTACTGTTTACCAGCTAAAATATTATAGGATTTAGTTATTTAGGGAAACATTCTGTTTCTACTTTAACATTTGTTCATTTTTACTTGTTACAGTTTGCAGTATTAATTACTTATGCAATCATAATACAACATTGTTCATATCACAAAAATACCATCAGACATCATTATATTATTTTAAGGCTTTTACATCCACCCTATGTTATATATATAATGAAAAGAAAATTTTGACATTTTGTTAACCTTGAGCATAAAATTAAAATACAACAAATTCATATTATTTCTTACTAATCTGCACAGAATGCCTAACAGTTTCAAATATAAAAGTTTCTTGCATTAATTAAAAATATTAGATAAGTGTGCATCCCATTTTAATATAGCATCACTTAAAGTATCTCAGGAACAACCTCCTGCCTTCAAATTACCTTCTAGATCACATGATTAACTTAATTCTCCAACATGTTTGGAATCACAGCAATTAACCTGAGAACTTAAATAAAAGCAGCTGATTGGTCCTTCAGACTGTAAGTGAAGTCAAACATAAAGACAGCAGAATGGGTTCAAAGACCTTCCAAAACAAGTTGTCACAAACTTTTTATAAGTAATTTCTCATTTTGAAACATAAGTTTTCTGTGCAGATTAGTAGGAGAAAATACAGATTAGTGGCATTTTAATTCTAGGTTTTAGGTTAAGAAAATGTCAAAATTGTTAAATGGGGTGTATTCATTTTCTATCCACTGTAAATCAGTTATTATTCAAACTGATAATATCACAATCTTATCAGTATCATGCATGACTATAACTGAGTCCCATTTACTTTAGGTATCAGGAGATCTTTACAGCCTGTGTGTTTTCTAAAGACAAGACAAGGAAATGTGAGCTAATTATTAACTATCTAATGCTAGCTTGCTGAGTCATACTGCTGGCCTAAAATACCTCACACAGGTCAAAGCCAGGAAGAATCAGCACAGCTGGGAGTGGTGGAAACTACAAAGAATTTGCATCTTGTAAGGGTAAACTGAGCAAACCTAATGAGAGCTTGTGGATTGACTCAACCTGAGCAAATGGAGGTTTCAGATTAGCAGAGCCAAAGAATGGATCTCATTCCAACCGGGCAGGAAAGAATACCAAGGGTGTGCTCCGATCGGCCTTTGTTCTGATCCCACTCCGGCTTCACAGAGGCCACAGGAAATGATCCTGTTCCCAAACACAAACTATTTCCTTCCCCCCAGTGACCTGCTCTGTGGGAGTCCTGCTCCCACTTCCGCACAGTTCAACAGCCAAGCCACTGTGACCAGGCTTACAGCAGTCATCACATGTGGGTGCCCTCTCTGTTATGTACTACTCACACTTTGCTAATGGGGACTAGGATTAACACGGTCTGAGTTTTAGATGGTAGATTATAATCAGATAAATAGCCACGGTTTCATGATTATTTACTACACAATACACTTTTAATATGACATCTTTTGGTCCTGAATATAAAATATGTATAACTACCAGTGTTTTCCACAGGGTGAAAATTTACTTGAGGTGGTGGGCATGGCTTTAAAAGTGCAAAGAAAAAGCAAAAAACACTCAGATCTAGTTGAAAATGGCTGCTACCAGACTGTATACTACTGGTTGCTAGGCAACNCAAAAAACACTCAGATCTAGTTGAAAATGGCTGCTACCAGACTGTATACTACTGGTTGCTAGGCAACCACAGTAACATAGCGAGTGCATTTTCATTTGACCTCAGTGGGATTTTAAAGGAAAACTAAAGAAAGCAATTAACTATAACACAGCAAAGGGAAACTTTGGTGAGAAGCATGGAGATTACATATATTTTAAAATTAGAAATAATGACCTGGCTGGGAATAAAAACCTGCAGTTGAGTTAAAAAAAAACAAAACAAAAAAGCCCCCAAAAAACAAAAAGGACCCGCCACTACTTCAGCATTTACGGTACACTCAAAAGGAAGGAGACAGATGCCGGTCTACGGGGATTTTGCTGTAAAATGGATTAACGGTAACAAATCCTGATCATGCGATCTGTTTAGGATACTTTTACCTTCTAAACGACATTAAGATTACAAATTTATTCCATATTTTAGCAATGTTTTGGTCAGCAGTTTGATGAAATTATTAAATGTGTATTTTTTTATTTTTAAGGCTGGGTCATCCTGCAAAACCTAGGTGGGTCTTCAGAAACCTGGGCAGGTCGCCCAGGTTGTGCCTATGTGAGGCAAACACTACGTTACGCTACTGACAGCCATTTCCCAAAATCTACTACTTTAGCAGTAAATTTCATAATTGTTTTTCCTACCTTCCAGATTGACATTGTTTCAGATCATTCCAGTATGCAATTAAAATCAACCTGTAGAGACTTAAAACGTGCCGAGATAAATAATCCATCACAGGGAACAACACGTCGATTATGTTTTTTGTCAAAGTAACTTTATTTAATGATCCAACATGGAGATGCATGGAAGATTATGTATTTCTCCACCAGGAAATATAGTCCCATGAGAAGACAGCCTTTACAGAGAAATTAAAATGGCCATGCTTTCTACAATCGTGTATAACTGTTAGAAGGCAAAACATTGAATTTTAAGGTGTATCACCTGAACATTTGATTTTGAAACATTAGGGGATGTGACAAAATAACAGGAAAGCTAAATACAGTTTTATGTTTTGGAAATTGGATGTCAGTAATGTAACATGTACGCAGGTTGTGTATACTGGGCTCAAATGTGCATGATGCACGATCGCCAGTATGTTCCTTTAAACCTGCTGCTAACATTAGCAAATGGAGTGTTTTATCTTAAACATGCTGCTAATAGGGATGTTGACATTAGCCCTTTTTTACTATTAATCACGCTTATAAACATCACGGTGTCTAAACCTCAAGAATTTAGAAGCCACGGTTTAAAAGAAAAAAAAAAAAAGAACTCTCTAGGTTCACATTGTCATTTCTTCACTACAGCACTTGAATGCACCACTAGAAGAATTTTCAGATCACTCCACGCTTTCACTGCGCTTAAATACTAAAATTACGGAACTTCTAAAAAAAAACCTGAATACGTCTTGTTGGCGATGATGGATTACTTATCCCAAGAACATTTCAAGTATCTGCAAGTTGATTTTAATAGCGTACCAGAATGAACTGAAACCAATGGCGGTCTGGAAGGTAAGCAAAACATTTTTAATTCACTGTTCCAGTAGTATGCTTGGGAAATGATTGTCAGTAATGTTACGTGTATGAAAATTGAATATATTAGGCTCAAACATGCAAAATGAGTGGTATGGTCCTTTAAGATTTCTAAACCATGACTTTTAAAATCTAACAGTTTAGAATATGCAACTTTTTCTAAGGGCAATTAATAGTAAAATGTTAATCGGAACATCCTTACCGGGACTTCATGTGATTTAGAAATGACTCCCCCACACCTGTTTTTCCTGTGGGTGCATCCAAACAGGACTAACAAACTCTGCATTTCTCTTAAATTTAAAAAAAAAAAAAATCATATTCCACCCATCTCTGTACACATTTCATTCATGACGCTTACTTAAAATCTGATAAATAAATAACAGTAATGATTAGTGTAGGCGATATGAGGTGATTAAAAATTAACATCAACCTGTTTTGAATACTACTTTGGATAATGTTGTTAATTTCTAACAAAACTCACATTTAAATATCCCAGTGTAGCCTCTGGTGGAACTTTTGCTCTACAACTGACAGAAATGGTAGATTCACATGGGACAAAGATCACATTAGTCTCTTCTTTAATCTTCTTTACTATAATCTAGCTATGCCTGGAGCAAGTATCCCGTGTATTAACAGTGACAAAACCTAATCATGGGACCTTTTTCAGGACCCTTTACCTTCAAAACGATGGTAACATTACAAATTTAGTCCATATTTTACCTCCCACCCGTTATGGGTGTGTTTGTAGTCTTACATGTTGAAGCTGCATCTTCCTCTCCAGTGTCTTTTTCAAATAACGGCCATGAAGTCCCAGAACCTGTGCTCTTATTTTCTCTTCTTCCTTTTTCTTTTATTTTCTGAGCACCTGATCTTTGCTGACTGCTCATTTTGAGAGTTTACAGGCAGCAACTAAGGCGACTAAATGTTTGACTTTGCTGTGCGCGACAAACCAAACCATTTTCCTCCTGACAGGGAACATTAAATTATTTTAGATCACTCTCTGTTAAGAGAAATATGGAAATGCAACTTACAGGTTTTATTTGACTCCCATATGCTAAATAAAATTTTCGCAAATGACCATATTTGGCAAAATATCCTAGTAAATTATTTGACAGTAAGAGGGCTCTCTTGGGCCCCTTGGTCCAGGGTCCGGGACATCTGACTCAATTACCTCCCCATTCTCCATGCCTGGAGAATAAACAAATGCCTCTAAACTACAAGGATATTCCAGCAATATAAACATAAGTCATTAAAACATTACAGTTACATCAACCAATAAGTGAAGCCATAGTTACCTCTAAGGCCAATGCAGTCTTGTCATAGGCGTTGGGAACCCTCTTTTGTATGGCCCTGGCATAGACAGGTCCATTCTGGAGATTTGGGAGGGGGGTTGGCTGAGCATACTGGCTGGGGTCTCCCAACAGGGGAGTGCTGGCCTGGGTCGCAGCGCTATCAGAATTTCCTAGTACCCCGATCACTCCTGGTGGTCCCACAGCTACACCTGGCCCTGCCACTGAACTTGGAGATGCAGGTCGATATTTCTCCACATACGGTACTGGAATCATTCCTGCCCTTCCGTCACAGTTCTGGGCATTCCACCACTGCTCCTCTGGTTTCTCAAGAACACGGAGAATATCACCCTTCCTAAATGGGAGGTCCTCCTCATCGTTGCCAGGGAAATCAAAAAGAGCTCGAACAAACTCATCTTCGAGACGTGCTGGTGGACCTCCACCTGGGCCAGTGCTGATAAAGGAGGCGTGTTTAGACTTGTTGATGGGTTCTATCAAGGTGGTGGTGTCCAAGTAGTGGATTTTATAGAACTCCAGCAAAGCAGGCAAAGCATCAAACTCCTGGTCACCGATACGGAATCTGGGATGAATCAAACCTGGTATCAAAGAGGAAGAGAGGCATAGGTCAGAAAGATTAAACAATGCGATTACTTTTTACGCAACCTGATCCAACATGTTGAATACAAAAAAAAAAAAAAAAAAAAAAAAAAAAAAAGAAGGAAAAACTTCAACAAACAATTTCTACAAAATGACAATGCTAACTCCAGTACATCATGTCCAAGTCCAGTAAAAATCTGGCTCTTTTACAGTGAGCCAAAAACAATGGGTCACTGCTACTGGAAATTCTGGCACAACTCCTGGATGGTTCATTAAAAGAGAATTTCGTACAATCTACAGTTTTTAAACTCACATTGCCCAACATGGTGTATTCAGGTGGCATCAGCATGTGGGAATAACATGCACAAGTTCTTAATTCTTTAGAATTACAGTATTAAAATAGTAGTGTGCCGTTTGCTAAGCATTCCTAAAAGGTCTGAAATGCTGATCTGAGGCGTGCTACCAACATTAAACACATCTGATGCGTTTGCAGGACACACGAATTTGGTGGCATAGCTCACAAATTGTACTTTAACGCAATTCTTTTGGCGAAAGACACGCAAGAATCCCGTTATCTTACCTGGACCGGATTGTCGGTTGTTGCCGATGCTGTTAATTATGTAATGCGAGACTTTGGAGTTCTCTGACACCGAAAGCACGTAGTCACCGGGACTGGTGATAGAGTCCCGGACCAGAAACACGCCATGTCTCTGGCCCTGCAACAGAGACACGGCCTCCTGCCTGCTCAACCGACCCCAGTACCAACTGCCACGGTCCTCCGCGTCAAAATTTCCGGCCATGTTAACACTCCAAAGCCGAGGCTTCACCGGGCCTTCCCTTCTCTCCCTCCCGTTACCAAAAAGCAAAGCCTTCAACTCATATAAAAACTTTAGCGCCTGGAGCACGTTTGGTAAACTGGCGACATCCGCAGCTGGTCTGTGAGCATCAATTCCTGCTGCAGGAACACTTCCACTAAATAAAACGGCCTCTGATGCGCTTCCTGACCAGATTTTGACTGTATTAAATATATAAAGCGCCCTGAAGACAGGAGAGCAGCTACAATCCAGCAACCGATGACAACTAACTTCAAAAACTGAAATGGCGGATACAGGAAAACAAAAAAAAAATACAAAAAAATAAAAGGCCCCGCTCACCGGATGTGACGTAGTTCATGTAGAGAAAAAAACGGTAGTTCTGTTCTGTCAACTTAGTCTAAAATCTATAAAATCTAAAATATAAAATCACATTATTTGACTAAAAATGTGCAGTTCATGTAGTCGAGAGGGGCTAAATGCGGTTTATTTTGATTTTTAAAAATTCCAATATAATCTTTTAAAGTCAGTTGGATTCAAACTTACGGTACTTAAAGTCAAAAGAAAAACTGGATATTTTATCCCAAATATAATTCGGTCAAATCGAAGGCATTAATTTTTTCCTTAATTACAGTTTTGAAGTAAAACTGATAATTATTAAAAATTCCTATTTAAATTGTCAAACTTCCATAAACTGGATGATTATGTTTAAAGGACCATACCGCCATTTTGCATGTTTGAGTCTAATATATTCAATTTTCATACATGTAACATTACTGATATCATTTCCAAAGCATACTACTGGAACAGTGAATTAAAAATGTTTTTGCTACCTTCCAGACCTCCATTGGTTTCAGTTAATTCTGCTATTAAAATCAACTTGTTGATACTGTAAATGTTCTTGGGATAGGTAATCCATCATCACCAACAAGACGTGTATTCAGGTTTTTTTAGAAGTTATGTAATTTTAGTATTTAAGCACAATAAAAAGCGTGGAGTGAATGTATGCCTCCACCAGGGAATATAGTCCCAAAAGAAGACCTGTGTTTATGGAAAAATTTAAAGGACCGTGACTTCATAAGGCTGTGTAACTATTAGCAGGAGAAACATGGATTTTTAAGGTGGGTGTATCACTTGAATATTTGATTTTGAAAGATTAAGAGATTTTGCAAAATATCAGGAAAGCTGAAATACGGTTTTATCCTTTGGGAAATGATTGTCAGTAATGTAACATATATAAAAAAAAAATGAATGAATAAATGAATTAGGCTCAAACATGCAAACTGGGTGGTATGGTCCTTTAAATGTTACTTTTCGCCCCATAGATGCTTAATATCAAAGAATAACAGTATACTGTACATAAAAATAAAACAATCTTCTTCAAAAATTGGGTGATAAACATCTTATTTATAACACAGTTATTGAATAATAGTGGCCACTTACTCACTTATTCAGAATTTTTACAGAAACATTGAATTCCAGTACCACACAACAACACATTAGTGAGGCAGCTACACAAAGCTTCAAAGAGAGCATGTCTTGAAAAAAATGTTTTTATCTCATTTAGTCTTACCTGATCAAATAAAGGTTAAAAAATATTTTAAAATAAATCAGTCTATCAACAGTCGCCCAAAGATCAAAGGTTAGCCTGAACCTGTTTCCTTTAATACACTCATTAAGTTTTCAACATATATTTATAAAAATGTCTTCACTTTTTTATACAATTGAATGTCTATACAATTTTTTAAATACCTTTTTAGAAGACCTTTTTAGAAGACATAGCCCTAACAAATTTTCCCAGAACCTAACCTAACCTAACTTAACCTAAATAATCTAATCTAATCTAATCTAATCTAATCTAATCTAATCAATTCAAACCAAATTGAATCAAATCGAATCAAATCTGGAGGTCAGAATCATTGTCCAGCCCTAGTATCTAGACAGCTGTTGTCACATGATCATAAATTTATTAAGCACTCATCATTTCCACCCGGCTGTGATGGAGAGAAGCATGTATGAGAAATGATAAATTTGGTTTTGCACAACAAAAATGCTTTTTTTTTTTTTTTTTTTNTTTTTTTTTTTTTTTTTGCTTGTCAAGATAAACTTTCTGCATATCAGGTATAATGACTGTTATGTCAAAGCAAATTTTCCAGTTTTAAAATGGTTCACATGGTTTTATATGTTAGCAAATTACCAACATGTTGGTAATTTGCTAACATGAACGTGAATCACTTAGCTAACTATTAGCCTGAGTTGCAAAACTGGAGAGTTTTTTTCCAAAATGCTGCATGGGCCAAAGTGAGTCAAATGCTGAGAGATAAATTGAGCCAGTGCTTCAACTTACCCGCCATAAGGCCTGAAGTTAAGTCTCTGAAGTATAAAATGCTATTTCAATATACCATTACATGGTTTGTGTACTGTATGAAAACTTAGTCAAGTCAACTGGATTCAAGTCTTTAATCCTGAAACATTTCATCATTCATCCAAACGGCTTCATCAGTCAGAAATGATGTTAAACCTCCAGTAACTACAGTAACTATGGTGTCAAATCACAACTAACCTATAATTCCAATTAGATTCATTGTTCAAATTTTTTTTAATAATGCATGCAGTAAAATAAATTGAAAGTTCATCAGTTCAAGAAAATTGAGAATTGAAAGTCTGGTGTGATTTGACACCATAGTTACTGTATTTACTATTATTATATGTATTTGCTGTTTAGTTGCAAATACATTTTGCTTTACTTGTACAGTTTAACTATTCTGATTTTCATCATGCCTTGTCTTTGTTTTACAGGTATTAACAGGAAAAGAAAAGAAACAAGTAGGTTCCATCATGTCTGTTGTGACTGTGTGCAGTCAATGCTTGGAATGTTTCCCCTCCACGTTTATCTTCCCAAGGGTTTGATACCAAGACCACTTCATTGTAGGAACTCCAGGATCAGCTGGTACCTCCACCACATCTGGATCAATGAAGACACCTTTGCTGAGTTCCTGGAACATCTGGTTCACTAAGTGCTCCTCTGACCAGCTCATGCTGCTAATCCTTGATAACATGAAGCCCATATTTCATTAGATGCAGCAAAAAGAAATGGTGTTGTTATGCTCACAATTCCACCTCACACGTCCATCGCCTGCAGCCTCTGGACAAGAGTATTTATGTCCATTTAAGACAGCAGAGATCTCACTGGCTGGATGAGATCTAATCCAGGCTAACAGTCAGCATGCATCAAATCTTTCATGTGTGAATGAAGCTTTCATGTCAGCAATGGCACCAGGGAGAGTCTCTTCTGGATTCAGGTCTACAGGGATTTTACCTTTTAACAGAGATATTTTCTCTGATGCGGAGTTTGATCCCCATAGTGTCAGACAGGCTGAAACCCGAGCTGCAGCCCGATGCTGCAGAGATGCACCTGTGGTTTCAACCGCCATCTCTGATGAGCTGCTTCACCATGTCCTACACATGCATCTGCTGCAGCAAGTCACACAGATTCACACCCCAAACACAGTGGATGTGTATCTCTACTGACATTCTACCCTGAACCAAGTCAGCAGCCCAGAGCACAAACAAAGAGAAAGAATCCTGACTGATAACCTGAAAAGCAGGTAACTGAAAGGGCTCACAGAGGAGAAAACAAGCTGGGCAGGAAAAAGGAAAGCAGCAAGCTCAAGAGGAAACAAACCAAGAAGAAAATCAGTGTTCAGCAGCAGGAGACAGGTGTTCCTTCTGAGTGTGAGAGCTCTGAGGATGAGAGATGTGAACCAGACATCTCAGATCTGTTAGCTGGTGACTTTGTCACAGTAAACTTTGTAATAAAATGCAGCAGCTTCCACTGCGTTGGTTTGTTTTAGAGCCTTGATCCAATGAAGTAGCGAGTAGCAGATTTCTCAGAAGAATCCGTGGAGTGCTGGCAGTGAGAGAAACGCCTTTACATTCAAGGAAAGTGATTGTGCAGTGGCCTTGATGCTCTAAGTGCTGGTTTGTTCAAACTGTGAAACTGTTTAACCAAATTATGCTCAGGTTTAAACTTTAAAGGTCAGACGGCTCAACTTACTGTCTCAGATCAACTTCCCCCGAAACCTGAGAGAAGAAGAGCCACAGAAAGACTTTTTTTTTTTT